>CABFKO010000001.1:17424-37804 GCA_901766855.1 Panagrolaimus sp. ES5
GTCAAAAAAAGCCGATTTTTGGATCACGTCATATCTGGACAGCCCCAAAGAAGTAGAAAAAAAGCCCATACCTTCCAGGGTACAATTTCTCTTTGGTACTTCAGAGTTAAACTTTGACGATTGCAAAGCAAACATGTTAAAGAAGTGTTCCATTGTATTTGTAAATAATAAAAGTAACACAGCTTTCTTCGAATGCAGCTGTAAACAACAAAAACAAATGAACGTTCGAACGTATGTAAAGCAGAGGAAGAGAGAGAGAAAAAAAAGAAGGAAAAAAAAGCAAAGAAAAATTTTTCAAGCTGCGCAGCGAACGCAAAGAAATAAAAATGACCACAAAAACACGGCAAAAATAGATGGTTGTGTTCGCGCCACTGACGATGATAACGATGGTGAAAAAAATACAGGGTCATTAAAGAAAAACTCCAATTTTCATTTGGCTCGCAAACGGTTTCTGCTCCATTTGAACAAAAACTAATACCGCAGCAATATTCAATATGGCTTTCAATTATGTTTTTCGCAAAAAAATTTTTTTTTGAAAAAGTTGAAATTTTTCACTGTAAAAGTAAAAAAACCAAAATTAAAAGGTAAGCCATGCTGCGCTATTAGTTTTTGTTTAAATGGAACAGAAACCATTTGCGGGCCAAATGAAAATCGGACTTTTTCTTGCATCACCCTGTATGTCCAAAAGTTAAAAAAATGAAAAATAGTTTTTATGTTATTTCGGTGGTTGGATTTTTGTTTGTATTTTTTAAAATTTGTTAAAATTTATTCAAAAAATGCTGTATTTTATATAAAATATCAGAAAATGGTTGATTTATTAATAAAAAAAGGCAACAAATATTATTTTGACCAAATTCATTCTGATAGCCCAATTATACTCTACAGGATTTAAGATTTTTTTCGCATTTTATAAATATATTTTGTTGCTTAATGCCAGTGAAAATTTGCTTAAACATGCTTTCTTGAGAAATGTTTAATATTTTAAAAAACCTTTTATTATCCCGATGCAACAACGAGTGAAGGGTGGTGGTAACAGCAATCAAGGATTAAAGAATGTGGTAAAAACGTTGAGCGATTGTACATTGAAAGAAAAATCAAAGAATGGTGTAAATTCCTTCAACGTTTTTGCCACATTCTTCCATCTTTTTTTTCTTTGATTCTCTGTTCAACATTCTGAACGCGCGCCGGAAGGTTCTTCTCTTTTGTGATATATTTGTTACCGATGGTATCTGTTTTTGGGTTTACCCAATATTATCGTGATTCCTTCCTTCCTCTATTCGAGAAAGGAAGGAATCACGATTATCTTTTTGAGTATAAATTTTATTCTAATTTTTGAATAATTAAATTTTGGAGCAATATTGCTTATCAGTGATAAAAAAAACCATAATATCGGAGTTTCAATTCTGAAAGTTTCAAAAAACTAAAAAATAAAAAACAAATTAATTTAAAAAGTGAACGATTGTGGCAAAAGTGCGGACCGTTTGGGGTAAAATGGCTGTAAAATCGTTCAGCATTTTGCTTGGCTTGTTTTCTCTCCCACGCTCGATTATTTTACCCCGTGTTTACCACGTTCTTTCAGCCATTGTTGCATCGGGATCATTTGTTAATCTTTCTTCTCTAAAACAACAAAAGGCAAACCAGAGAAAGTATAATTGTTTAACTGAATTTATAGATTGATGCATTGAAATATCACTTTGACAAAAAATATTGGAAAAAGTAAAAACTTAAAGTACCATCCAAAAAATAACCAGAAAAAAAAATTAAAATTGTGCCTAATATGATCAAAAATTCTCGAATGTTACAAAAAACATCCTTTGACATTGCCTACATACCCTTAACATGCTATATTTGTGCCTAAAAATCATAAAAAGTTCATATATTGAAAGAGTAATGAAATTGATACCTTCAAAAAATGAGGCAAAATTTGATAAAATTAAAAAAACCCTAAAAAATCGATATTGCTCTAAATTGATTGTCTAACATGTTTTTTTAGTTTTTATGGACGTATTTTTATTAGCTAAAACCATTTTGCATTTTATTATCCAGAAAAAATCATTTTATTCTATAATAGACGTGTTGCTCAATTTTGTTACCAACAATATTGTTAAATGTTGTCTCAAATGGATAGTTTTGATGCCAGATGGCTGAAACTTGCTCAAAATACTTCCAAATCATTATTATTTATTACAAAAGTCACCGGAAATTAATCCATAACATATTTCGAAAGTTATGATTTTTTATTGATGTTGGACATATTGAGGCAGCAAATTTCGACTATATGGAAGTCATCTCAAACCCTCCTACTATTACAAAACCAAGATATTTTTAAATGCTCCATAACTTGAAGGCTATGGGACAATGTAGAAACCTGAAAATTTCGGAGTTTGGTGGATACTGTAGCTGCATTACTGCAATTTTTAGTAATTTTTATATTTCTTTTCGGAATAAAAAACTTAAAAAAAGATAAATATAAATGTTTTTGAATTTCCCGGATTCACCTTGGTCAGGGCTATCAATTTTTACAATTTTTCGAATTTTTCGAAAATTTCGACGCGAATT
The DNA here is from genome assembly GCA_901766855.1 of Panagrolaimus sp. ES5. Lineage (NCBI taxonomy): Eukaryota > Metazoa > Nematoda > Chromadorea > Rhabditida > Panagrolaimidae > Panagrolaimus > Panagrolaimus sp. ES5. The sequence continues at coordinate 19,984 of CABFKO010000001.1, forward strand.
CGAAATGATGAGCCGGGATAACTCGAAAACTAGCCGATAAATCTCAAAATTGATACTTTTTTTGGTGTTTTTGGGCCCCATATTACCCCTAAAAAACATTTTCAGCCAATTCTGAGACAAAAAATTAAAACTGTACTAAAGAATTCTCGATTGCTACAAAAAACGTTCTTTAAAGCCGGCACGGCATGGAAGTCAAAAAATGTAATTAAACAAAAAATTGAATGCTTTAATTTATTAAATAAATTTTTTTTAAACAACACTTAAAAAACATGGATTCAAAAGATCAGAAATTTGAATTCAACAATTAACAATAATTGCCACCATTGCTAAAATTTTTGATGTTATATATTTATTGTTAAAATGGAAAAGAAACACTTACAAATTTGCATTCCAAATTTTATCACGAATTGTGTTAGCAATTTGTGTTTGATCACTGCTAACAATAACACAACCTTGATTTCCACCAACAAGAGATGTTAAAGCTCCTTGATTTCCATTACCTTGATATCCAACAGCCATAAATTTAAAAAGATTTTTGTTCATAACATTTTGGGCTTCAGTGATAGCAGCTGCATTAGGACTAAAAAAACAAAAAGAATTAGTTTTCATTTCCAAAATTTGAAATCCCGTTTGTTATACCTATTAGTTGTTGTAACATAAATAGCCAAATGATTTTGGGTAGAATTACGGTAACCTTTATTTAAGAAATCTGCATTATAAAGTTGTTTAATACCAAATGCAAGAGAATCTTGCCCAGCTCCGGCTTCAAAATCAGAATTTTGGAATGCAACTTTTAATGCAAGTTGTAAGCCTTGAACGGTTATGACTGATTTAAAATTATTTTTAACTAATGCCACAGGGAGGCCATTCCCCAAAGTAGCAATAATTGCAACATTAAGATAATTTGGATCAATTGTATATTGATTTAAAGCATTAAACAAAAAGCTTTGAATTTCAAGACTTTGTGCATTTGTTACTGTATCAGATCCATCAAGGATAAGAACAAGATCAGTTAAAATATTTGGATATCCAAATGAAGTGGTTGTTTGAATTGTTGGAAATGTTGCAGTATTTGGTGGACCGGTTACGGATACCGTAGTCATTGGAGTTGGAGTTGTTATTCCAGTTACAGGTGATACAGTTGATGCTAAAGAAATAAGTTATTTATTTTAAACTCTAATTTTTAGACATACTCATATTTGGATTCCATCCTAAACATTTGGTGTATGCAGCTCTATAGAAAGGTTGTCCAGCATATCCAAGTCCAAAGAATGTAACATAATAATATGGTTCATCACAATTAAATGGATCAGAATAATAATTATAGCTACATCCAGCACGCATATACATTTGAATATATTGAATTTCACCGGATGCTCGACGAGGAGCATATAAACTTGCATATTGTAATTCAACAAATTCATTTAAAACACCCGCAACAAGAATATTCATTCCATATGTTGGAACAGATGTTGCATTATCTTAAAATATTGACATTGTTTTTTATCAATAAAGATTACTGTAGCAATACAGTAGCCCAAAAAACATGTATTTTGAAATGCTACAGTAATAAAACATGCTCTTTGAACGAAAATTAAAACAAACCAAGATGATTTCCAATTTGTGGATTCTCGGGTGGTACAGAAATATATCCAGGATAAATTTCAGCTCCACCTTGAAGTCGTAATTGTAACATACAAACTCCATTATCATTCATTGTAATTGTATAAAAGCCTTGTTGTGGAGGAATAAATGAAGCAAAAGCAGAATTTTGATCAAAATGTTGAATTGTTAGCCGTACATTTGTACCATCTGGACCTGTGACACTTGGGGCACTATTTTGTGACCAAGAATAAAGATAGACTTGGGTAACCGATTGTCCAACAGGTAAATAGAAGACAAGATTTTGGCATGAATATGTATTATTTCGTTGTAGGGTTGGGGTTCCAGCTACCGTACCATTATATAAGGATGGAAGATGTTTTTTGGCCAAGTTTCCAATTTCATTATTAGTAACTTCAAGAATATTTCCATCTGTTCCAACAGCAACATCAGTGACAATTAAAGAATTATTTGCGGTAATTTCATTGGGGCATTGATCACTTTTAATAAGGAAATAGAACAGTTGTGAATCAGAATTTGCAGCGGTATACCAATAATTATCAATTGGTGCACCCTGATCTGCAAGACTTGAACCACCAGTTGTTACAAGATAAACAACAGAATTAAATGGAATAGTTGCAGCATTTAATGTAGATAAAAGAGCAGCAAAAACTGGGAAATCACAACCACCTGCTCCAGTAAGAGTTGTAGTTGCAGAATTATATTTTGAAACAAAGTCTGAGGCACTTGTAGATGTTTGAACTTGTGACACACTATTTGCATCAAAGGTTACCAAAATGTATGACGTAAACCATGTTGGTGGAACAGAGCTAAGGATATCCATCAGTTTGCTACCCAAATCTTGTACAGCAACTTGATTTTGTTGGGTTGCTTCAACGGCAAGAATAAAGGCTTTACCATCTGGTGAGAAGGTTGTATTGGAATTGACAAAGCAAACATCTAAAAAAATTAATTTTCTATGCAAATTTTTTATGCTTCAAAATTATTTATTATCTACCATATTGACATGAACGTCCAGCATATCCTAATGGACAAACACATGTATTATCAGCGGTATTGATACTTCCACCATTAACACAAACTGGAACTTCACAATATTGTCCTTGCCAATATTGATCACATACACATAAACCATTATAAACTAAACCATGATCTCCACAATCTGTTCTTGGAGCTTCACAAATTGAAGACGTCACTCTTTGGAAGGGAAGACCGTATTCATCTTCGCCAACATGCTACAAAATGTATTGGTTTTAATTTGCATATTGTTTTAAAGTTTCCTTACCATAATTTCAAATCGATTTGTTATTGCAGATGTATTTGGGCATGTAAAGGTTTGAGAGAGGTATTCATAAGCACATCCTGCACGATATTGATATGTTGCAGCTCGATAAAGAGTACCATTTACAGGATCTAAGATATGAGCAAATCGTAAGAATGGAATATGATTTGGTGAAACAATTCCATCCATATGTGCAATCAATCGATTATCTGTGCTACCACTAACTCCTGCATTAAATGGATAATCTTCCAAAAGATGTGTTGTAAATCCTGCATAAACAATGATAGAAGATTGTACTCGAATTTCAAGTGTACATTGTCCAGGAGTTTTAAAACTAAACATCCAACGACCACCTGGAAGATCATCATCATTAATTCCATTTGGTTCATAATCAGATGTATAAAGATGTTTCTGGCAAACATATAATTTTGTGGTATTACAAATATCCTTCTTCCAATATCCATCACTATCTCGGAAAACGCATGGCTTATTTGGATCAACTGAACTGTCACCATTGAACCAGTTTGTGTATGTTGAACCATTCTAAATGCAATTAAGATATACCGTAATCTGTACAGATACACAAAACCTTACAAAGCTATCTTGTGGTTTACCCACGCCCCGATCCCAATAATATGCGCCATTTTGAGCATTAAGACCTAACCAAATTGGTTTATTTGCAGCATAATTGGCAAGCCAAGCATCTTTTGCTTGAGTCAAATCATCAACTAAAAATCCGCCAGCATCTGAGCAAATTTGTCGAGCACCATCCCATGTTTTATAATCAAAAAATGCGGCAAAACAGTACGGCACATTTGGACCTAAAGGAAAAAGTTTTAAAAAAGGTCATTGGAAGAATTTTTGAAAATAAAAAATTTAGTTTCCGTCAACCGATTTCTGTTTTCTTGAGGTTACATCCGAATAAAACTTTTTAAAAAATGACAAAAAAAATATCCGTTATTAAAAAGAGATTTGGACGGTTCTTAAAGTCTTATAAAACCAACCCATTGCTTCCCAGTTTTCATCACAGGCTGAAATAATTTTAAATTAGCTTTTCCATTTAAATATTTTTTTTAAATCTTACGTCTACGAAGATCATAAATTGCAACTCCATTTCCGGTATCTGTAACAATTGAACCAATATTATCATATTCATTTCCGTTTGGAATTACAACAGAAAAGCTAGATGTTGCACCAGCATTTTGTCCATTGAGATAAACTTGGATACTTTGTGTGAAGGAATCAATTGGGGCAAAAATTGTAGCATTTTGGGAGCAATCTGTGAAAGATTTTCGATAAATCATTGATGAAGAATACCATGTTGGGATAAGCTTCATTGCAAGATAGAATTCACTTTTAACAAGTCCAAGAAGTCGTCCAGTGGTTACATCAGCGAGATCCGAAAGAAGTTGATAATCAGCTTGTGCTCCACAAGAATATGCGCCATTACTTGCACCAACAAACACATTAAGCAAATGTCGGCCACGAAGAACGGCATCATATGCTGGTAAAGTTGTATTTAGTGCCAATGATTCATCGGGGGCAGAAGAGGTGAAGATGGTAATGTATGAGCGATCATTGAAATCTCTCATTCCAGCACGGATGGCTTCAAAAAGTTTTATGTTACATGAAGTGTCATTTGAATTTGTTGCCATTGTTGCAGCAGTATTAAAGAAATCTTGGACATGTCCACTGTCATCAGATGTTGTATTACCAATATGGTAAACCATTTGTGAATCTGCTCCATAGACAAAATATCTGGATATCCATCGAGGATCTTGTGATGAAATATCTCGAACAACTTCTGCAACAATTTCTGCCATTGAAGGTAAAGCTTGGGCATTATTTCTTGTAACATCAAGAATGAAAACCATATGTCGTGAATTTTGTCCAAATTGAGGTCGAGTATTTTGTGTAATACATTTAAGAAGTTGACACCTGAAAAACAGTGTAAAAAGTTATTTTTGAAAATACAGTATGACATCGTACCATTCACCACCAGTTCCGGGAGGGCATTGACAATATCCTTGTGCTGCGAGGGTTCCATTGTTAAAGCAAACACGAGTTTGACATGCTGAACCAGACCACCCTTCAGGACATATACACGTATTATTCCACGCAATACCACCATTAACACATGTACCAGGTTCAGGTTCAGGTGTTGTATGAAAGGCAGTACAATAGAAGACACCAGCACGTTGAATGGCATTTCCCATAGCGTCTTTAACGAAAATTGTAAAATACATATTTAAGCCTTCATCGAAGCAATGGAAAGGTGGGAAATAAATTTCATAGCTACATCCGCTTCTCCAGATACCATTTGAAGCCATAACAAAGTTTCGACCTTGTGAATTTGTGCCTCCATCTGTGTATACAACAATTTCAGCATTAAGAGCCCAGGGATCACGAAGTGGGTAATTTTCAATGTGTGCAACAATTGATTGCCGAGAAGCAATAACCGGTTGACGTTCTGGGGCATCAAGGGTAAGGGAAGGTGTAATCCCGTAAACTAAATGATAATCTTGTCCAATTGTTTGTGGAGTTGGATCTTCAACGGCATAAATTCGAACATAACATCCTGCTCTTCCAGATACAGGGATAATTGTTGCTGTCCATGTACCAGTTTGTAAGCCAGTTAACCAAAAGATATTTGTTGTACCAAATCTCATTTTTGTTGTAAATTGTACAACATCATTTTCAGGAGAATTTAGCTGGATATCAGTAATATTTCCTTCAGTGATAATGACAAGTTCATGGAATTGTACATCAACAGAAATTGGAATATATTGTGGAACCTAAAAATTCAATTTTTTACAAAATTTTTGCCTTTATTGAAAACTTTTAAAGAATGCTTACATTTGAGCATTGGTATTGATCATCAGAAAATACAAGATGAGCTTTGTGATAAGTATGAGCTAAATGTGTGTAAAGGAAATTTTGAAAGGTTGGAATTAAATCAGTTGAAACATAAGTTGCAAGACCCGAAAATCGACGAGCAATTAAATTCATTTCTCGGAAAGGATGTGCATCAAAATCCATATTTTGGCATCCAGAACTTGCAGATGGTTGAATAAAGAAAAAGTGAATTGGTGATTGATAATAGCTGTCAAGATTGAAGATACCTTGAATATAATCTTCTGAATCATATGGTTCCGCATCAGAGATAACATAAATAGGAGATTTATTTGTAATCATAAATGTATTTAATGCTGCATAAACAGATTCAAATGCAATATCCTTACATCCTCCCCATGAATCTGTTGTTGCTGCAGCAGCATTTAAAGCTGCAATTAAATCATTTGCATTATAGAAATCAGCTGTAGTTGTCACATTAGCATTAAATGTTACTAAACCAAATCTTGAAACATATGCTGGATCATAGCTAAGTTCATTAACAATTTGGGAAACTGCTGCAGAAACTTGAGAGATAATGCTTGACATTTGTGAACGAACACGGATAACGAAGGTTAGAATAGGGGTTCCAACTCGAGTGCTACTTCCAGCATTATCAGTACATTGAACATTTTGACAGTGTGATCCTGTGAAACCACTTGGGCAAATACAAAGTTGTCCACGAACTTCCCCATTATTCATACATAATGGTGTTCCACAATATGTGCCCGTGTATAAGCCATTACAATAACAATATTGTGATCCATCTGCCCGAGTAATTGGTATTCCACCATGCATACAATTCAAAGGTCCTGGTGTACCAGTTGAAAGAGATGTAGAAGCGGGTGAAGGTGAAGGGGTTGGAAGTGGAATTTCACAAACAAAACTATGAATTCGAGTAAATGAATGCCCATAAAAGTCATAACCTCGAAGACGAGCATAAAAATGTCCTTCAGCACCACATGTAAATCCATTGGTGTAATAGAGATAATGGCAACCATATCGAAGATCAAGTCGAATATTATGTGGGGCTGGAACTGAATCAGAGAAAAATGATACGGTAGCAAGAGACCCAGGTGATTCAAGGCCAACGGGAGCTGCAACAAAAACTGTTGGAACATGACTATAAAAAGTATAATTTGGAGTATCATTATGAAGGGCAAAATCATCCAAAAATTCATATGTTATTCCACCAATTTCTGTTGACAAATATGTCCATGCCTACAAAAATATATAATTTGCATTTTTAATTTTTTTTTAAATTTGCATATTTTGCTTACATTATACATAAGAAGCATAGATCCTGCTGGATCATCTGCAACTAATTGAACTTTATAAGTTTGAACTGGAAGATATTGGAAAGTGTAAAGGGCTTTTCGTGGCATTTCTTCTTTTGTTGCTGGAGGATAAATGGTACCTAAAAAATGAATGAAAATTTAAAAAATTCTTATAAAAAAAGTTGAACAGAAAATTGCCCAAAAATTTAGGGTAATAAAAAATGTTTCAAAAAATTATATTTAAAAAAGTACAAAAATTATTTATTTTTTTTAAACCTTTCATTAAAGTTGACGCTTAAAAATGAAAACAAACCATTTGAATCAAGAAGAATAAGTCGAGGAAAGATATCCCCAGAATCTGATTGAAGTTGTAATTCTTGTGAATGCATTGTATTATCAACATAAATGTAAAAGAAATCTGTTGCTCTTCTGGCATAGAAGATGTCAATGTATGTAAACTTAAATTTGCATAAATTTTAGACTTTATATCTATCTTTTAAAATTATCTTTCTTACTTGTGCAGCTGGAACACCATGATCATGAATATTTGCTTCTCCACAAATTGGAAATTCACATGATGCACCGGTCCACCCCGGACGACATGTATCGCCCCCAAATCCTGATGCTCTTTTAGATCGCTTTGGTTGTTGCTCATAATTCATTTGAGAGCCAAGTTCAGAATTTTCAAAAAGTTTTGGAATATTTACTTGTTGTAAACCTTTAAAACAACATTAATTAACTATGTTAAAAATTAAAAATAAACAAACTTTTTTTAAATTCAATAATTTTTGGTGAATCATGTTCAAAGATTTCAGGGAATGATGCAAGCCCTGCAGAAGAAGCACTCGCTATTGCGGCAACCAGCAAGACAAGGGCCGTCGTAAAGACGACTTCTCGTCTAACAACACCCATTCTAAAAAAATTACGGTATATTTGTAATTCTGTAATTTTTTAATTTTAATACAGTATCCCTTAAAAAGAACCACGTTTCAGCGCTTCAAAAAAAGTGGCAGAATAGTTTCTGCTTAATTTTTTCCAGCTAAAAAAAAAGAAGAATAAAAAATAAAATGTGTTTACATTAAGCATTCCAAAGAAAATGATAATAATTTTTTTGGTGATAATTCTATTAAAATTTTAATTGCTTTTTATTCGATCAACGCTAATTGGACTCGCCCAAATTTTCTTTGATTTTCCTTCTTTTTTTGCAGCAACTACTATAATTTGATAAGCTTTTAATTCATTTTTATCACCTTTGTTGAATGGGAAACTTTAAAGGTGCCGTTATTTTATTACGTCTTTTTTCTCTTTCCAATTAAAAAAAAGAAGGAAGGTTAAGCATATATTTGTTGTTTATTTTTTTAATAGAATATTCTCTATATTCAATTATGCTTTTCTTAGAATTTTGACAAAATTTCAACAATATCTTCTGAAATACAATATCCAACACTTTTCAACTTTTTTTGACAGAAAAGTTGAAAAGTTTTTTAAAAATAAATCTGTAAAATACAGTAATAACCTTTGCGCAAATCTGCACAATCTCAGTAATGCTATTTTCACTTAAAATTGACCAAAAACGTTTTCTGATTCCTACACAATAATAAAAATAAATAAAGCAATCAAAAACAAACTTCAAAAATTTTAACCATTACAAAGGTACTACCCTATTTTTGATTAATTCAACTGGATGCATTCAAGAAAAATGTATCAAAGTTTATATTTTCAATGTCAAAAATTTAAACAATATTTTCAGTTTTAACTATAAGAATTTATCTGGCTTGCAACATTAAAAAGTAAGAAATGCTTTAAAAGAAAAGTTGATTAAACTTTTGTGAAACAGTAAACTTGTTTCTCAAAAAAAATGACTCTAGAAACTACTTATTCTAATTTTTACATGCCTTTTTACCTTTTTACAGTATCCCATTTTGTTTGTGATAATTTCAACAAAAAACCAAAAAGAATAAAATATGTTTTATTTTAGCTAAAATAAATCTGACAAAAAGGATATATAGATAGATATAAAACAATACATATATTTTTCAAAGTGGAATGAAGCTTACATATATATATTAAGTGACATAAAAAAAATCTACAAAGCAAAAAAATGTTAAAGTATTATTTTTCGAAATATTTCTAATTTGCTGCAACAACATCGCCAGTCTTTTCACTTTCAATTTGTTTACCAAGATATTCCCAATTGTGAACCATAAGCTTTTGAACGGCAAGAAGAGCATGATATCGTACATTTGGATCTTCAGCTGATAACAATCGCATAACTGCTTGTTTACCTTGGAATTGTTCAATAATGCTAAAAAATTAAATAAAAATAAATTTGCAAAATGAAAGCTGCAAAAAAAAATTTAATGCTTACTTTTTTCCACGAGGATAATGTCGAACATATTCTCCAATATCATGAGCAGCAACACAAAGAACAAGAATATCTTGAGAAGATTCAAGTAATTTTATTAAAATCCTAAAACATTGAATATTAAAATTTTTTTATATTTACAAACAAACATACTTTAAAAGTTCAAAATTCTTTTCATTTAAACGTTGAGCATTTTCACGCCAAAATTTATCTGATTTATGAACGGGTGACCATTGAAGTCTACCAGAGCGAACTTCAGTACAATATTCATCAAATGAACTTAAATCTTGTACACTTGCATGTAATTTTTCACTCAAAAATTCGATATCTTCTTGAAGATCAGTATCATCAAACTTTTTTGCATCCATAAGTTCCAAAGTTTTTGTCGTTTTACATTGGACCATTTGTAAAGCAGAAAGCTTTTGAATATCCCGATCATCAATTTTTTCAAGAATATTTCGGAAGGTTGCAAAAATAATTCGAATAACTTTTTCCTTTGAACATTCAGAAAGGATATCACCAAGAACTTGAATTGCACCACTTTGTTGAATTTTACTTGCAATTTCAGGATTAAATGATAGTGACCAAAGGCAAAAAATTAATTGATATTGAAGTTGAAAATTTGCTTTTCCATTTAAAGCTGAAAGAAGAGAAGTAATTCCATCACCTTTAACAAATTGAACTCGATATTCATCAACACGAAGCATCATTTGAAGACATCGAGCTGTTGTATTAATGTATTCATTATTCTAAAAATAAAAGGTTTTTAAAATCATTAAAAGCAAATATGAATTTCAACTTACAGGCGCTTTCAATTGATCCAATAAAAATCCAAAATAATGACTAAGTTCTTTTTCTTCCATCAATGTTGTACCAAAACAAGCAAGCTTCGCAAAGATAGATGACATCTAAAAATGTGGAAAATCAAAAGTAAGTCTATCAATGCACATTTATGAGATAGCCAAATTTTTTTGCTCAGACTACCTTGGAAGAAAAAAATAAACAAAATAATTTACAACTTACTTGATTAACGATAAAAGCATCTTGTCGAGTAAGAGTTCCTTGGAACCATGACCATATTGTTCGCTTTTGTTTACGAGCATAAGCATGGAAAATATCAACACGGCTTTTGTCTTCCTATAAATTTAACTTTAATTTAAGACTTTTAAATAACATTTTGAATAAATCCATAAATATTTATAAAGTAACTTTTGGCTACAGTAACCTAGCTTTCCCATTTTTAATTAGGAAAAAAGTTATTAATTTTTTACAGTATAATATTTACGTAAAAAGCACAATTTAATTTTAGAATTCGTTCGAACTGAATTATATTTGCGAAACATTAAATTTTTAGTACAATGCATATCATTCAAAAAAGGTGTTAAAGCTAACCTGAAGCATATCATCAAAAAGTGTTAAAACATATCGAATAATTTGATCTTTAGCAACATCTGTCACTAAACTGATCATGGCATGTGCTGCTTGATTTGGATCACGATTAAGTACTTCATCACGTTCATGCTTATCTTTTGCTGCTTCATATGAACTTATGAAGTTATATTCATCTTGGGGGATAAGTTGACTTCGTAAATATGAAGTCCAATTTGGCTTGTTTGCAGTATTACTTCGTACATCAGCAGCTTCAATTTGTAGCTTACTCGTTGCATTTATCATATCAACTGATGCAATTTGATGAGGTGAAACTTCTCGAGTAGCCATGTTCCTTTGCTAAAAAACCATAAGTACTTTATATTTTAGATAGTAAATAAAGGGAGAAACAAAAGTATCAAAGAACGGAAAAATGTTTCAAATTTATTAATGTAACGTAAAAATTCAATGCATTTTACGCTTTTTTTGCCCGCGAGCAAAAATCAAATAAATTTGACGGAACCATTGTTCGCGGCAAGACTTCTAAGGCGAAAAAAAAGACAACAAAAAAGTTCATAGCGCTCTCCAAAAATATATAGACTTCAAGGAAAAAAACAGAGACTTTTTTAAAATTCAAAGAATTTCTAATTTTTATGTACTCTCGGCTAAGCAGATTTTGCATTTGCCAATAAAAAAGAAAAAACATTATTTTAAGCATGTTAATTAATACAATATCAAAAAAGTGGTTATGATTTTTGATACGTTTTTTGCAGGGAAACATTAACAATTTCAGAATCCGTCTGCCTCAGGTCGTTTTTAATAAAAAAAATTAATGCAAAAAATTAATTTTCGCAAAAACCTAGTTTCAGACCTAAGTCCAGAATCTGTACTCCAGATTCATGCTTTTGAAAACATTTTTTAAAAATCAATTTGCAACGAATTGAAAAAAGTTTCTTTTTGACATTATTAAATACATAACTAATTAGACTATTTTGAAGACCGTCAAGATATTTGTGTTACGTTTTTAATGCGTTTAAAAAAAGTGTTTGTTTAGCTTACTGTAGTTTTGTTTTTGCAACATTTTAACTATTACTGGAATCCCCTTTCAAATATATTTTTTTTCATTCTTCATTCCTCAAATTTTTTATTATTCATTTTTAAAAATCATTTTCAGCAATTTTTGAAAAAAAAACTGCATTCTCGGATTACTGTAGTCTACAGTAAGAAAACAAAAACTAAATAAAATAAGTTATAAAAAAAAGAAAGTGTCAAAGCGCCTGTCATTTCTTTTCCGAGCAAATAAGATAAGATCGATTGAGTTTCTCGCAAAGAAGGAGCTCCTCTTTTAGTGCTCGCTTTTATGCAAATTTCATAGTGGCCAAATTGCGATTGTCAGTTTTTTTTTTATTATTTTACTTTAAAATTATTATGTTACATATTAAAACTAGTAAAAAGCCTGATTTAATTGTAAATAATCCAGCATCTGTAATTTTAAGCTGCCAAAGATTCCGAAACAAATCAAGATGCCAAAGTATTGAATGTAAGTTTAATAATGCCTCTATGAAATTTGTAAAAGATCAAACAAATTTCAGGTAAAATAGATTTATTAAAGCTTGATGATGTATTACTTAAACGACTTGATAACTTTTTAACATCATATCAATCATTCAGCCTTTTAATTTCATGCAAAAAACTCAACTTTTTTACAATTGGAAAAATTACACTTAATCAAACAGATACACATCGATTTAGTATCACTGACAAAGATTGGGATGACGATCTAACCTTTTATAAATCTTCACGTGATCTAAATTTATTGATAAAACAGCCTCAAATTTTATCCCATATATTGCATAGCAGAACTAAACAATTTCGTCCAAGAAAATTGGTTATTAAAAGCAGTGAACTTCCTTGGTATTTTATTAAAGAAATTTCTGTTTCAACTACACATTTGGAATTGGAAAATTCTGTTATTACTGAATTGCCAAAATTTTCACAATTTTTACGTTTTTTTAATTATGCAAGAATGCTTTCATTACCTTGTCAAGTTATCGAACAATCAAGGCTATGGCTAAATTATATTGCAAATTGGAACAATGTACAATCTGCCATAAATATCGATATTGTAGTAAATGGTATTGATTTCAACTTTGATATTGAAAAACTTTACCGTTTCTTTAAAGTAAGGATAACGTTTTAGCTTCATTGTGAACAAGAAACAATTTTAGGGTCGAACAAGCTGTGTAATAAAAGCTACAATTATTCTACAAAGCTTTACTCCTTTAACTAATGTGAGACATGCGATAGATAATCATCTCAGTGAAAAATTCTTGCAAGTAAAATACAATCATATCCCTTCTTACTATCTTAAACTAATATTAAAAGCTGGATCTGTAACTGATGAATTAGAATATGTCCCACGATGTTAAATAAAAATCTTGAATATTATAATAAACTGATTCATAACAAAAAACAGTACGGAAAACAAAAATTAATTTATCGAAACTCCGTAACAAAACAAATGAACAACATATCATGATTTACTTCCTGCGGCGATGACCACCACCTTTGCGGGCTTCTTTAGGCTTGGGTGGAAGAATAACACCATCATACTAAAAAAAATACAGATAAAGTAGATGAAATTAATAATATATTAAAAGAAACAAACTTTTTGTTGGAACCATTTAACAGCTTCATCACGACCAGTACGATGAGAAGCACCAACATGAGCTTTAGTGCGACGACGTTTAGCAACACGACGACCAGGACGATCAAGAACAACATAAAAGTCCATTCCATAAATACCAATTGAAGGATCATACTTAATACCAAGATCAATGTGTTCTTGAATACCGAAACCAAAGTTGCCAGTATCTGAGAAATTTTCACGATATAATTCGTATTCTTTGACCTATAATAAAAAAAATGTTATTAATAAAGAAAATTCATAAAATAAAACTCACTTTTAATCCACGATCAATGATTTCTTCAGCTTTTGGGCCTCGAACGGTACAATGGACAGCAATCTTTTCATTACGACGAATACCAAATGAACGAACAGTATAACGAGCTTTAGATAAAACTGGAGTTTGACCAGTAAGTTGTTCAAGAACCTATAAAATATATGATTATAATAAAATCCTATAAATGTATTACAACAAACCTTAGCAGCACGAGTAAGTCTGTCACCAGATTCACCAACAGAAATGTTGAGACAAAGCTTTTGAACCTTAAGTTCACGCATAGGGTTTTGCGATTTTTTCTCGCGAATTTCAGCGAGTTGTTCCGTTTTACCCATATTTACGGCCTGGAAAAAATGAGAATAAAGCTTTTAAAAATTAAAGATATACATTATCACGTAGACACGAAATTACAAAAAATTACAGAAAAAAGATACATAAAAATAGAAGGTAAAAGATTTTTTAGAAGAAAAAAAATGTGCAAGCAAAAATTTGAAGGAAGGAGATCGCAATGACAGTATGAGTTTCTTTCCTGTCGAGAGTTTGCAGGAAAGTTTTTTTTTCAAATGTCCAACGCTGCCAATTCAATTTTTTCTTTTATCTATTTTTTCAACACATGTTTTTTGACTCTAAAAAATTATACCGTAAAATAAATATATTTAAATATGCTTCAGAAGTGTAAAAATGTTAATATTATTCCTATCCGGACCCTTATAAACACAAATACTTCGGTAAACATTAAAGACATAATAAAAAAATAAATGAATGTTTTTTAGCAAAAAGGAAAATTCCGTGTTGTTGAAGTTGGAGGTACGTCTAATTTATCTTTTCACCGTTCTGCAGGAACGTTCAACAGACTAAACAAATTGAAATTTTTTAGCAAGAGATGGCTTACAAAATGAAAAAGTTTGTGTTCAAATAATTCAAAATATATGCTCATATTTTTTGCATTTTTTAGAAAATTGTTCCAACAGAAGTAAAAGTTGATTTGATAAATCGTTTAAGTGAATCTGGTTTAAAAACTATCGAAGCAACAAGTTATGTTTCTCCGAAATGGGTTCCACAGGTTTTGAATTAGAATTTATGCAACGACACTTATAAAAACTATTTCAAATTTAGATGGCAGATCATGATGATGTTATTTCACATATCAAAAAATTTCCAGATGTATCATATCCGGTGTTAGTTCCAAATTTAGCTGGTTTAAAAAATGCAGTACGTTTTTTAATATATTTATGAATTATTTTTTACGAGACAATTTTGTAGTTGAAAAATGAATCTGTTCATGAAATTGCAGTTTTTGGTGCTGCTTCAGAAGGTTTTACACAGTAAGAAATATACTAAAATCATATTTTAATTTGATAATATTTACAGTAAGAATACAAATTGTACAATGGAACAAGCAATGAAACGCATTGAAGAAGTAACAAAAGAAGCAATAAAGCATAATATTCGTGTTCGAGGTTATATCTCTACCGTAATCGCATGCCCTTATGATGGAAAAACCGATCCAAAAGTTGTTGCAAAATTAACAGAAAAGCTATTATCTTTTGGTTGCTATGAAGGTATAAAATCTTATTGATTCGACAAAAACTTTTTCAATTACTTTTTAGTCTCTCTCGGTGATACAATCGGAGTTGGAAGTGCTGGAACTGTTACAAAAATGTTAAATGAAGTTATGTCAGTAGTTCCAGCAGATAAATTAGCTGTTCATTTTCATGATACTTATGGGCAAGCTCTTAGCAATGTTCTGGTTGCAATTGAAGTTTGTTTGATTTTCTGTTCTTCATTATTTATTGTTTGAAAATTTATAGAAAGGTATTCGAGTTGCTGATAGCAGTATTGCAGGTCTTGGTGGATGTCCATATGCAAAAGGTGCAACGGGTAATTTAGCTACTGAAGATCTTGTTTATATGCTTCAAGATATGGGATTTGATACTGTAAGAATTGTTTTTCTTTTCTTTATCAGCTAATAACTAATTTTAGGGAATCAATTTATCAAAACTTGTAAAAACTGCAAATTGGATTTGTGAACAAATGGGAAGAAATAACATTTCACGATCTTCTACAGCTCTTTGGAATCAAAGTAATAAAGCTGCTGCATAAATACACAATATCAAAAAATAGGATAAAAATTTAGCTGATTAATAAAAAGCATTCTTTTAGTCTTTTGAATAGTTTTGGAATGTTTTTTTATTTGTTCCTAATATAAATAAATCATTTGTGCCATATATTGTTGTTGATATTTTCTCTTGTAAAATGGAAGAAAAAACAAATGAAATTTTTTTTATGCGAGAGTGTGCCACTTTTGATTTAGCGTCGAACAAAAAAGAACAAAGAGAGAGCGCGAGATCGAGAGTGAAATTATTGTTGGACATTTTTGGAAGAGCGGAAAATTTTCATTTCATTGAAACGAATCTTTTCTAGGCTTTCTCTTTTTTGAAGAACAACACTAACAACATTTCTCTCTGATCCATTATTATTAAT
The DNA here is from genome assembly GCA_901766855.1 of Panagrolaimus sp. ES5. Lineage (NCBI taxonomy): Eukaryota > Metazoa > Nematoda > Chromadorea > Rhabditida > Panagrolaimidae > Panagrolaimus > Panagrolaimus sp. ES5. The sequence continues at coordinate 36,238 of CABFKO010000001.1, forward strand.
ATATTTATTTATTAACAAAAATATATCAATCATGAGCCTTGATGCCCTTGAACGTCTTTCGGATATTCAAGATGATTATTTTTTTCGTCTTCCACATGCTTATATAATTGCTGATTATGTTTGGCCCGGTGTTACAATGTCTGCTCAACGTGTAAAAGATATAAGAAATATGGAATTTGATGAAACTGATGTCGTTATTGCTTCATATCCAAAATCTGGTAAACTATTTTTTGCTCGTATTTTTTCTTTGTTAATGAACATATTTCTTTTTAGGTACAACATGGATGGCAGAACTTATTTCTGCATTAAATTATAATGGAAGTACTGAAGAATTAAGTAATCTTCGTCAAGATGAACGTGTTCCATGGTTAGAATTGGATAGTGAATATTGGTGGATAAAAATTTTTTATCAATGGAAACGTCTCTTTGGTGAAGGGCATGACATTCTTCCCAAGGATAATCGATGTCATGCACCTGGAACAAAATATCGTCTTTGCTTTACTCATCTTCCTCTTGAATTGCTACCAAAATCTGTGCTGAATGGAAAATGCAAGTTAATCTATGTTGCTCGAAATCCAAAAGATAATGCTGTAAGCTTCTTTCATTTTCATACTATGGCACGCTTTCTTGGCCTACAAAACCTTGATTGGAATGAATTCTTTGCTTTATATTTGACTGGAAGCAGTAAGTTCATATCTCCGTTGATTTAACTTTATATTTATCTCTTTCTCTATTTTTTTTTAGTTTATTGTGGATCATGGTTTGAACATGTTCTTGGATATTGGAAATTTGCAAATTCTCCTTCTCAAAAAGATCGTGTAATGTTTTGTAAATTTGAAGATATGAAAGAAGATCTTCCACTACAAATTTCTCGTATTGCTTCATTTATCAATGTTGAACTTACTGAAGAAAAGAAAGAAAAAGTTCTTAATCATTGCGTCTTTGATTCAATGAAAAATAACAAAATGGCTAATCGTGATACTGTATGGCTTTTTAATCAAAAAATTTCAAAGTTTATGCGTAAGGGTCTTGTTGGAGATTGGAGAAATTACTTTACCTTTGCTCAAAGTGAAGCTTTTGATGAAGTTTATAAAGAAAAGATGAAAGATTCTGGACTTGATTTCCGCTTTGATTAAACTATTTATTCTTTGTATATCTTTATAAATCTTGTGTATTATTTTTAAGGTTGTGTATCACTGTAAAATAAAGAATTTAACTTTGTATTTTTATAAAAAATTTGTGAGAAAAAAACAGGAGACGAAGAAAGTTACAGTATGCTCATGACAAAAAAACAGTAAACTGTTAGGCTTTCAAAAAGTATGTATAAAATATTTGAGTGTTTATAATTTGAATCCATCAAAATAAGAAACCAGGGTTCTTTAAAAAAATTGATATGAAGCATTTGTATTTTCCAGAATAGATATCTGAGAAAAGTATCAAAACGCATATTAAATTCTTCCGAACATTTTGTCTCTACAAACCTATCAACGCATAAAACTTTGTTAAATCATCACAAATGTGATGGAATAAATTTGTTTTATATTATTTGTTAACTATACATCATTTT
>CABFKO010000014.1:7897-20397 GCA_901766855.1 Panagrolaimus sp. ES5
ATTTGCAAAAAAAAAACAAATAATATTTATTATTATTGTTCCTTGTCTAACAATACTTCATACAATTCATCCTGAAATTTTTTAGTCATTCAAGTGTTGTAAAGTCAGAGCCTAATGAAACACCAAGAGGAGTGCCATTACGAAGTAATATTCCAAACGGCTTATTTAAAACAGAAAATTTGCCACCAGGTTTTGATCCATCACTTTTTGGTGCAATTCCACCAAGTACTCTAACCTCAGCTTCAAATCATTCAAATTCTAACGATTTCTCAGCTGCAATTGCTACTGGAACATCTAAAGCCGCTGCACAAGTTGCAACATTTATGAGAAATTCTCAAGCTCCGCAACTTGAAATTCATCAAGCTTTAGCTCAAAATCCTCAATTAGCATTAATATTTCATCAAGCATTTGCTGCAATGCAGCAAGCCGTTGAACCTGATCCACGTAATAATCCATTAGGGTTGGTTGATACGGTAACTAAGCAATAAAATAATTTAAAAAAACAATATTTTTTAATTTAGAAGCCTCCACTTCCGCCACCATCATTACATCCCCTACATGCGAATTTTCCGCTACATCTTCCTCCTGGAATGCCAACCTTACCAGCAATGAATGTACCACCACCAACTCCTTCATCATCTGTGCCAAGACCACCTGGCCCAGCTCCTTCTCAATTTCCTGTTACTTCTTCTGCTGTTACTTCAGCTCCACCACCAGTTAATACAAAGCCATCAATTCCATTTTTAACAGTAGCTCCAACTCCTACAGTATCAAAAGCTTTTAATATTGGCCCTCTGGAAGCAACAATTCCACCAATGCAAAATAAACTACCTCTTCCACCAATTGGAATTCAGTTTCCTCCTGAAGCATCGCTTGGTTCTCAACTTGCAGGAGCGGCTTTGCTTGCACAACATCAACAACAACAACAACAACAACAAAATCCATCAACTAGTTCATCAAATCAACCATCACAATGGTGTAACAAACATGTTACAATTGCTCACAATATTTGTAACAGAATAAAGGCCGAACAAGAAAAGGCAGCTGCAAATGAAATGCAACAACGTGTACCTCCGCCACCTCAAATTCAAAGACCACCAGAGCCTCAAAGTGTAAGACGATCTATTTATGATTCAAAACAGAAAAATAAAATCATATTTCAGCGTCGTCCCCCTCCAAATAGTATGATGCCACCACCTCAAACACCTCAAAAACAAATTGTGAATCGAGCGCCAATAGCGCAATCACTTCCTCCAACGAATGCAGCTCAACAAACAATGTTACAAAATTTAACAATACAAAATGCTCAATTATTATCACAAAATCCGGCATTTTCTCAATGGCAACATATGTTACGTTTTCCCCCTCCTCTTCCATCTGCTGCAGCTCCTGGTATTACCAGTGGAATTCCACTTCAACAAAATTCTGCTGTTAATGATTTCGCATCTCAAGAGCTTGCAAAGCTTTACCGATTAAAGTATGCAATTAATCATTTTCTTTTTTTCTCGATTTTAATTGAAACATTTCAGTCAAAGTATAAAACAAGAACCTGGAACAAGTAGTGCACGTCCACCCAGCCATATTGAACGAAGCGGCTCAGTTGCGCCTGGGGCATTATCTGCTGCCCAACAAAATCTTCCCCAAGTCCCAACTTCTATGTTTATGAATCAAACACCGAATTCATTGTTAAATGCAAATTCATTAGCTGCATTTGCAGCACAATCAAATATGGCACAACAAAGTTTAGCTGGTTTGATGCATCCAGGAACTGCAGAATCTATATTGTTTTCAATGCTTCAACAGAAACAACAACAGCAGCAGCAACAACAACAAATACAACAGCAACAAATTCACCAACATCAGCATCAACAACATCAGCAACAACAACATCAACAGCAACAAATTCACCAACAACACCAACAACACCAGAATCAGCAACAACAGCAACAACAACAACATCAGCAGCAGTTACAATTACAACAACAATTACAACAGCAGCAACAACAAATGGCTGCAAGACTGGCAAATCCATTACAGGCGTCCATGCTTAACCAATTAACTTCCCCATTTGCTGCACAACATACTGGAATCCGACCACCAGCCATGAATAATCCATTATGTAACCTGTTTGCAACTATGGTTTGTTTCGAAAAAAATTTCGTTTTCAAATTTAATTTAATTATCTTTTTAGGAACGAGAAAGACTGACAAGCTTGTCAATGCAATCACCGCAACTTGGAATGCCTCGAGCATCTTTTCCTCCACAACAACAAAATTTAGGTGCACAAAGTGCTGCCAACGCTGTAAGCTTAAAATGCTACAATATTTTATAAGATGAAATAATTTTTAGCTTCAACAAATGCTACGTGCTTCTGAACAGCAGCAACAACAACAACCTGCGACATCACAATCCCCATTTTTGTCCGCTGGTGGACTTCCCAATCATCCCCCATTTGATTTAAACGCTGCAGCACAATTTTTGCCTCAACTTGCACAAAATTCTCTATTGCATGCTGGAAATCCGCTTATGCGTCCGCCATTTCATTTCTTAAATAATGTTTCACAAGCTCAAGCTCAAAATTTGTTAAATATGCAATCTTTTGGAAAGATGTCATTCCCTCCAGCCCAACCAAATAATAACAACACAAAACGTGATCCATAAAAATCTGTTTCTCAAAAAATTTTACACTCAAAAAAATATATTTGATACATGATTGATCTCATTTATTTCTTTTTCTTATACATTTAAAACATGCTGAAGTTTTAGACTTCATTAATTCTTAAATTTTATCTGAATTTTCTTTTAAACGGGTTTTAACTTTTGTAAAAAATTGATTTGCATCTTAAGATTTTTTTACACGCGATCAATTAAACTTCGCAAATCTTTCAGTTGTTATTTATTGTTATGTTTTAATATTGTTTTTTTTTCTTCTTTATTTTTTCTGTCTTTTTTGGACACGGGTCCTTTTGCAAAATATAAATGATTCTAGTGTTAAAATTTAAAAAAAATTACATTTTAGAATGAATACAAATCCAATACATAAAAAATCATTGAAAAGTAACTAAATTATTGTTTTTTTTTCACAGCGTTATAGCTGTATTATATTATTATGGAAAAATAACTGACAGCTATAAAAAAAAGAGTTTAACAAAATCTGGTTTTATTACCGTTTTTTCTCTCTCTTTATCTGGAATATATATATTTGTAAGCAGTTATCCCCTCCTTGTTCGATAGCTCAAGTACGGCTCAAATGGTTTTTCACTAAAAGGAGAAAGAGAGAAAGAGAGGAAGATGAAAGGGAAAAAAAGGATGACCACAAAACGATGCATGTCCCTCTTTTGGAAGCCTGCAGGCAATGTGGTTTATGCTATGTGACCACACGAGGAAAGAATTTCTTTTTTCCCTTCTCTAACAATAATCCGCGATTGAAGTGAGCCCCCAAACAGGAGCAAAAGCAGAAGCAAGGGGAAGGAAGAAAAAAAAGAGACAGAAAAAAAAACGCAGAAAATATGCAAAACCGGTCACTTCTTCGTTTTTTTATGCTTCTTGGTACATCGAAAAGAATGGCTATCATTTATTGAAAAAGCCATTCGTTGTCTCCAACGTTTTTTTCTTGGACGATGTTAAATATTGTTTCTTTTTAAACAGTAAATTTTGTTTCAACTTTTAATGTTTTGAATTTTAATGAAACAGTTTGTTGTCAGCTTAAACGTCTTCAGCATTGTTATTTAACATTTTCTTTTATTTTGAAAAAAAGCAAAACTTTTTTCTCATCGGCAGGAGGACGGACGTCCCTGAAGGAACAAAAAAACACATTGGTTGCCTTGGATCATATTTTTTTATGATTGGTCGACAAACAACCTGTTTCTTTTTCGTTGATCATCAGCAGCATTTTTTCGACTTTCATATATTTATTTTAAAAAACCCGCAGAGCCCTTTTTCAATACGCTTAAGGGCCAAATTTTACACAGGAGTTCAATCATCTCCCATCTCTTTCTGTGAGTGAGTGAGTGTAAGTGAGAAGGTGAGGAACAGAAAAGTACATTTGATTTACATTTGTATTTGTTTTTTGAACTTTATTGTAACACTTATTTTTATTTTTGATTTCCGTTAATTTACTTTACATTTTTTAAACTTTAATTTCTTCAACAATTTATTATTATTTAATTAAACATGTGTTTATTTTGGTTTAAAATGTTTGAAACAATTAATCATGGATGGGGACAATTAATTGCTGAACATCCCTATAAACATATGATTGTAAGCTTAATTGTTATGTTCTTTCTATCACTTGGTGTAATTAATATTAAAGTGGAAAATGATATTCGAGCAAGTTTTTCACCGCCAAATTCACGTGCATCTTAGTACGTTTGTTTTGTTTTCTTTAAAAAAATATTTAAACAAAAAATTGCGCAATGAATGAAAAATAACTTTTTCCTTTTTTCAGCGAAAACAAAGTCTACAAAGAATTTTTTAATTTGACCGTACCCCCTCAAAGGGCATTTGTTTTATTCTCTGCAAAAGATAATGCATCAATGATAAGAGAACGAGAGCTCAAAGATGTCTTAAAATTTGATAAATATTTTAATGAAATTTTAAGTCGAATACCACCTGAAACAGGAATAGCAGGATGTAATCCTTTATGCAATCTTAATCAACCGTTTCATCTTATTTCTGTAAGCTTTTGTTATCAGCTTTTATCACCACCATTTTTTACAATATAAATTTTTAGAATGAAATTTTTAAAATGTATAATTCTGTAAATAATACTCCATCAAATGATTTAATATTAGATTTCCCAATGTCAACTTATAAAGGTCAAAATCTTTTTGTTGGAATGAATATGGCGGGAGCAGAAACTTCGGGTATCAAAAATAAATTATTTTTTTTATTTTCAAATTAAAGAATTTTTTTAAGATTACCTGTTTTCATCAAATCATTCTCATATTAAATCTGTCAAAACCATCATTTTATGGTATTTTTCACGTGCTGATACAAAAAGCACTAAAGATATTTTGAGAGAAAAAAGTATTGAATTATTTGAACATGCAAAAAATGGAAATTATTTGGAGAATGTAAAATTTGAAATATTTGGGGATGAAATTGCAAATCGAGAAATGATTAGAGGTGCAATCGAAGTAAGTCGTTATTCTACTGTAGTCTACAATATAATATAAAAAAATAATGTTAGGCGACAACTTTAATGTCTATTGGAGTTTTGCTTCTTATTGTAGTAGTTTCACTATCAACTTATCGACGATTACGGGGTTCTGGATTTTGTTCAATTTCTTTAATAGTTTTTGTATCAGTTTTGAGTCCATTTCTTGCAAGTGCTGCAGCATTTGGAATTTTAACATGGTTGGGAAATAAAGTTTATACAATTATGTGTGTCACTCCATTTCTTGTTCTTGGAGTTGGAGTTGATGATGCTTTTATCTTAATTGAATGTTGGAAAAATAGTAAATATATTAAAAGTAAAAAGGAAAGAATCAGTGCAGTTTTGGTAAATATTGGTCCTTCAATTACAATTACTTCATTAACAAATACAATTGCTTTTGGAATTGGATATGCTACTCCAACACCGCAGGTAAGCTTTACACTTTTAACGTTAAAATATAACCATTTTTTATAGATGAGTTTATTCTGTTTATGCACTTCAATTGCCCTTTTTGTTGATTACATTCTTGTTTTTACTTTTCTTACTCCCGTTGTATATTTACTTACCCAAGAAGATTCCGATACTGAAATTCATCCAACGTTCAAAAAAGAATTATACAACTTATCAGAACTTCGTATTCGAAAATTACCACTTTTTGTTGAATGGTATGCCGATTTTGTTACAAGTAAAAAAGGAATTTTTTCTGTTGCGTTCTTTTTGACCTGCATTTATGTAATCTCATATTTTGGTGTTGTAACCATGAAATCAAATTTTGAACCCTCAAAAGCTTTTCCATCTGATTCTCCACTTGCAAATTCAATGGATACCGTTCGGTAACGATTGTCTTCAAATAGGCCGGAAAAAGTAATCATTTTATATTTACAGATCCGTTTTCAATGAATTCTTTCCCATTAATATTATTGTTAATCATCCGCCAAATATTACAAATTCAACGGAGGTAAATTCTTTTTTATTCATCCCTTTTTTTCATAATTCTTTTTTTATTTGCAGTATGGAGAATTTAATAAAATGGTTGAAGAACTTGAAAGTATGCCAGAAAGTTATGGAAAAGATCGAACATTATTATGGTTACGACATTATGAAGAAATGGATCGGCATGCCTCAAAGTTGTTTAGCTTTTTGGGATTTGGTTCAGCAAATTATATTCCGACTTTGGATAATCTTGACTTTTTCTTGGATAAAATTGGTTATCCTCCAACAATAAAAGTTTCAAATGAAAACGGAACAACAAAGTTGGACGCTTTTCAATTTACAATTATTGCAAAAAATTTAGCAGAATGGTCTAATCGAGCTATTACAGAAGAAGAATGCAGGCACATTCTTTTAAAGTAAGCTTTAATTCTTTAGCATACCGTAGCTGGAAAACAAATTTAGATATCCACAGTTTAATGCTACAATTTTTGATGGTGATGCTGCAATTCTTGATTTATTGCTTACAGTAAAAACTGATTTAATCGGTTCAATTGCTGTAACTATCGCTTGTATGACTGTTATCTGTTCATTCTTTATTCATACACAAATGGGTGTTGCTGTTGTTGCATTAATAATATCTTCGATATGTTTCAGTATGTTTTTGTCTGCGTTTTTTTATCACGTCAATAAAACAAAAGAAATATATCTTTTAGCATTGGTTGGATTTTTAAGTTGGTGGGGTGCAGATCTTGATCCGGTTACAATGGTCGATGTTCTTCTTGCAACAGGATTTTCCGTTGATTTTACAGCACATATTGCACATCAATATTATGCAAAAAAGGGATCAAAAAGAGATCGAATTGCAATAAGTATTCATGAAATGTCAATGCCAATGATAGAAGCTGGTACTTCTACCGTACTTTGTATGCTTCCATTGATTTTTGTTCCAACATATGCAATTGTTGCATTTGCAAAAACTGTTTTTCTTGTTGTTGGGATTGGTCTTATTCATGGTTTATTTGTTCTTCCAGTAATGATTGTAAATGTACCAGAAAAACTTTCAATATTTTCTTCATGCCAAAAACAACAAACTGAACCCCTTACTGCTACAACCACCGTAACAACGCTCACAACAAAATCGGGTGTAACCGAGCCATTCCTTTAAATTTAAATCTTTCTTTTTTGTTGTCTTAAAAAATATCGCGGGTTTCGAATTGGAATTTTATTATCAAAATTTTGTAAATATATATAGTCATTTTTAAAGTTAATCTATACGAAGTTTCAATAAATTAAATTTTGTTGTAAGATCCTGAACACGGGAAAATATTGCATTAATATGATGAAGAACATCAACAAGATGGGAAAGATGAGCTTCAGCTTGATAAACAGATACGGATTGTGCTCCATTTGTTTTATTTGTAACTACTTGATATGCAGCACATACAAGTTTTGTTGAAGAAATATAATAAGATAGAAGAATATCATGGGGTAATGGTGGATTAAAGCTTTTTGTTGGTTGAAATTGGCACAATTCAAGTAGGGATTTTTTTCGTGGCATTGTAAGGCATGTCCGAGCATCACTGACAAGACTTTTAACACTTTGTAAAACGCTGAGAAGGAGTTGCTCCGATTGACTATCATAACCATTTCGTTGCACACATTTTTCATACCGTTGTTTTCCCTCAAAAATAGAAGATTAACACAAATTTTGTTATTAAACTAAACAAACTTTTATAATAATTTGAAGAGCTCTTGCACATTGATTTCCGGTATCCTGCAATTGCTGAATTTTCCATTGAACGTTTGGGTTTGCAACAGATCGAAATATTCCACCGGGTACTTTTGCATGCTTTAAACTTATTTCACTTTGCACAATATTTTCATCTAGCAACGTTACAGTTGCTTTTAAAGCATCTTGATTAACTCGTGCAGTTAAAACAAATTTTTCAGTTTGTGATGAATGAGGATGTTGGATACCATAATTTTCAACTTTTGAGCTAACATTCAATCTGCTGCATATATCTCGTAATAAAATTTCAAGCTAAAATTTGTTAGAATTGAATTAAAATTCATTACAATTAAAAATACAAACTTCAGCAAAAGTTTCAGCAGCTTTATTTTTCTGTAACCATGAACTTTCTTGAAGTGATAATTCACTAACACTCATTTTTAAACAAATAAAATATAAATAAATCTAAACAAAAATTAAATATTTTTGCAAAGGTCGTTATATGAAAGACTTTAGCGTTGAAAACACTGATGTCAGTTATAAAACGGGAAAAAAATGCAAAATGCTCCCTTCCATTTTCTCTTATCGATTTTCGCTGCTCTTTTTTCTGTCCAAAACATTTTGCTAAAATAGAGTACATGCATTTATTTTTTTTATTTAGAATTTAAATTTTTTTAATTAATTCGATTTTTAAAAAGATTACAGAAGCATTTGATAAAAGTTTTGCTTGTTTATTCATTGTCATCTGTAACTCGCTTAGCCAACATGAAGCAAAGGTAGATTTTTTCAGAATAAAAATGCAAAATAATGATTACTGTTATGAAAAACACTTTAAAAAAAGCATGTCTTCTCACAAACTTTTGAAAATTTTTAACCAGAAGCCATACTGTATCAAACGTTCAAAAAATTAAAACACCTAAATTCTCTTTCTTGTTAGCATTGTTTTTTACTTCCATGATATCAACACTTTTCATTCAATGAAAAATATATTTATTAAATTGATAATAAGTTGTTCAACAACAAAATAATATTTCACCAATTTTTTATAATCCCTGAGGGACAATAAAAGAATGATTTTTACACATTCAAAAAAATTTAATCTTCATCCCCAGTTGGCATATATTCATGTAAAACTCTGATAAATTTGACATGAATTTCAGTTGGATCAGGAACATCTTTAACTAAAGATGCATTAACTTTGAGATGTAAAGCTTCCAAGGCACCATGAATTGCTCCACAAATAACTTGGGAATAGCTAAGTTTACTGTATTTTGCAGGAATTTCAACAAATTCAACCAAAGGATTTGAATCAAGAATTAATGAAAATTCATTTGCAGGCATGTTTGATTGAGAAACATGAGCGGTAACACCTGTAAACAATTCATTAAATAGTTTTTTGTACATGAAATGTTTTCGGGTTTAATAAACTAACAGTACTCTGTTTGTATATTTATAGTGGTAAGGTAAAAATATTTAATACAGTGTTGGGGATACATAAGATGGAAAAGCGGGAAAATTGAAAGCTTTGATAGGTTTAAACAAATAAGGGGTTATTAGGGATATAAGTGATTGTGAGTGGTGTTTTAATTAATGGATAAATGCCATGATGGAATGCAAAAGGGATTACATGTGTTTCATGTGTGCACAGAAAAGTTGGAAAAAATAAATTATAAATTTTGGGTGGTGTTAATAAAATGCAAGAGAGTACTAAAGACATTGCTTTTTATATTTAATAAAAAAATCTAACCAAGATAAGCTTTTAAAGCTTGCTTTGATATAACTTCTGCAATTTGATGAGTATCAGTACATCGGCCAATATTTGGATTTTTTGAAAGAAGATCATCAGCAATTCTAACTCCAATATTATATCCAATTTTTTCAAGCTGAATATTCACTTCTTCTTCTGATTCAAGATCCCTTAAAAGATCAACAACAAGCGCACCATAAGTTAAAGTAAATAATTCAGCATTCATTGTCTTAACATCAGGTACAGCTTGTTTTGTTGGTCGAGACATCTAAATTTTTTAAATTAATATTAAAGATATCATAGTTTTAAAAATTAAGATGTCCGGAAAAAACCTATGCAGCCGAAATATAATTATGAGTATTTATTACGTCGGGGGATAAATTTGGGATAACTTAAAAAACTAAATTGTTTTAAAGAAATACACATGGTTCTATTTTTTAAATAAATTTATGAGCAATATTGCCAAACGATTTGTAAAAATACATTTTTTTTAATTTGTCGATTAAGTCACATATAGCCACCCTGATTTTTAAAATTTGTTATTAATGGAACGGTCATTAACGCCTTTAGGTTTTTTCACTATAAATTTGGCCTTGGTTCATAACTATTTTTGATTTTTTTCAAATGGATGTAAGAAGAAACTCGCATTTGCATGATAGAAATGGCACATTAATTACTCAACTTTAAGAGATTGCATGCATTGGCTTTCATCTAAAAGGCAGCTAGTATGCAGTTACTTCGAAAATTACTTTAGAATCTCTCCATTACATTCGTCCTGTTGCCTTACGCAATAACGACCCACATAAATTGCTTGTTTATTTTTATTTTTTGGTCTTTAAACTTACTGTATCATTAGGATAAAGAAGTCTTTGAAATGCTTTAAATTGCGTAACTTCATGTGAAGTTGCTTCGTTTTTCATTTGTCGAGGAAGTTCAAAAGTATCCTAAAGTGCTAACAACAATGAAAAGGTCTTGAAAAAAATTACAAGTTACTTGAATGACTAGTGATGATGAACCAGTAAAAAACTGTTTTGCATTTTCCCATTTTTTAGTCATAACTGATTTTTCATGCTTCTTTTTTAAAGTTTCTTTTTTATCATACTCATTTAAGGAATCATTTGAAGCTTCAACAGAATTTTCATAAGCAGCAATATGAAGGGAAAGAGTGCTACTATTGATTTCACTTTTTGGTGGTTTATATTTATCATCTTTGTTCAATTCACGACCAATGTTCAAAAAAGATGAGGATAAATGTTTCTTGGATTTTCTCCACGAATTTGAATCTTTCTTTGCTTGTAAACCATGATTGCTTTCAAAACCTATCATTTTTGATATGGCTACAATCCTTTGAAGTGAATATGTTTCATACATACACAGGCAAAAAAGGCACTAATACCCAAAAAAAATTATTTAAAAAGGTCATTTTTATAAAGTAACACACGTTTACAACAAACTTTTTAGACAAAAATTTATGATAATAAAGTCAAAATTATTGTTCTTTTTGCAAAAATGTGAATAACTAATTTCAACATATATTTACGATGCCTGCTTTCAAAAAACTTTTAATGCCTCTTTAAATTCTTCCTGATTTTTCTCGATCTTTATGACTGAATTTGGGAAAATGGATTGTAGCCTATATATATTTTACCATAGTTTTGACTTTTTCTGCTTTCAGCTGTAAAATATTTTGAGCTAAAAGTTTCTTCAAATACACGTTGGTTATTATGATTCAAATTGAGATTATTGGATTGATCATAGGATGTTGTATTATCAAAAGCATTTTGCTTATCATCAAAAAACAAACAATAATCTCGTGTTGCCATCTAAAATGGCTTTATGGAGTTTATCCTGTTAAAATAATTAGCAAAATACACGCAAACTAATAGTTACAAAGGACCAAAAGTATATGTGTTGACTAATCCGCAGAGAAGAAAATGATGCTTGCAAGAGTTTTTTTAAAATTTCAACACTACTGCATTGGGTAAGACGAAAATAATGATGATGCAATACAGATATATGACAAAAATTAAAGCGGAACTTGTCTTACAAAAGTCAGAAGAAAACACAAGCACTTTTTTAAATTTTATTCTTTATGGACACGACGTCCAAAAATAAAACGGTAAAAACATTTTGTGAAATATTTTAGCGTTGCCTGACGATGTCGTTAAACACCGAAACGTCGTAAAAATAAATCAGTTTTTGTATTTTTTTTCTCTCAATTAAGCCTGGCAGCGGGCCGGGCCGGGCCGAGATTTTTTACATTTTCAAAAAAAAACGCAAAGGGGGGACCAAGGTAAAATTTAAGAAAAAAATTTGGGCCGGGCCCGGAAAAAATTTGAGCGAGCGGGGCTGGCAAAAAAGTCGGCCCGAGCCACCCTTACTCTCAATAACAAGGTGCTGGAAAGAATTTTCAACTATTAGGATGAAAAAGTTAAATTGCTTAAAGGAGCCCAGTCAGCTAACACAACTCTCTCAACAGAGGGAGCAGAGAAAAAGAGACATTCTTTTTCCAGTCAGAGAAAAGAAATAGTGCGTCCGCTTTCTTTTTTTCCCTGATTTTATCGTCTTGATGCAAACGAGAGAGTTGTGCTAGAGTCTAGGCTCCTTTAATAAAATTTTCGCTTGTTTGATTGATCGCCAAATTGTTTAAATTTAAAATAAGACAGAAGAATAATTTACAAAAATTTGACATTAACATAAACTTACAAACATATTTATTTAAATTTTTCATTTTTAATGAGCTTTTCTGATTTTGTTGTGAGTTTTTGCAACACTGATGACTTCTGAAGTTTTGAATTTTTATTCAAATATAGATTTATTGTATCTTATAAAATGTGTAATTTCAAAAACAGAGTTACTACGAATAATTACTTGTGACATATTTGGACCACAAAATTTTCAGCATGACAATATTTGGATTGCATAAAATTCTA
>CABFKO010000025.1:0-11371 GCA_901766855.1 Panagrolaimus sp. ES5
TTTTACCCACTTCTTTTTATTTTTGAGTGAAAGAACGTAAACAAGTTTATCAAAAAAAATTTTTAAAAGATATAAAATTTTAAACATAAAAAGATGTATCAAATTCAAGTTTAATTTCTTCTTCGTTTGTATCAACAACTTTTGGTTTGATGATAGAATATCCATTACCACGATTCGAGCAAAGATTAACATAGAATACATTTTCAATTCCAGCAGCAAATGATCGAAGCTTTGATGGTGAAACAAAGATGGTTGGGCTTGTAACAAATTTGTTATTTTTCATTGTTGAAGGACATGAATATGATGGACAAATTTGCCCATATTGGATCATTTGTTGAACATACCATATCATTCTATCACTGGTTGGGAGCTCAGCAGCTGTTACAAGAGTTCCCTTAGAAAGAGCTTTCATTGTATCAAAATTTGCAACAGCAATTTGCATTCCATCAAAAGAGAAAACTGATGGATTATCAAGAAGATGAACCTTTTTGGATTTAAGAACTTCTGGAGTATATCGATCAGTATGTTGATAAGCAGTGGTTGGATAAGTCGGATACAAAATAAATGGATCATTTTCATTTGGCGGAACAATAACAACATCCATATCTCCTTCAGCCAATTCAGAAATAATATGCAAAATTTTATCAAATGCTCTATCAACTGTTTCAATTCCAGATTTTTCCAAACAAGGTAATGGACCAAAAATGATCAAAAGTTTTACAGAATTTTCTTTTGCATGATTGAATATACGAGAAAATGAATTTTCATCTGTGAATGGACCACAAGCTACCATAATAGACGCAAAATCTTCTAAAAACCGTTTGTTTAAAATATTCAATGATTACGGTAACAACGTACTAAGCAATTTTAAACTTCCACGAAATAGTTCAGCAGGTTTTGGTGGTACAGGTGAAATAAGATTTCGTACTTTTAAAACATTCCCTTCAAAATTAGCATCAAATGTAGCAAACTAAACATGTATGATTAAAAATAAATTAAAAATCTGTTAAAACACATACCATCTTATCAAAAATAAATTCTTGAGATACCTTAGAAAGATCTATTTCCAAATTCCCATATTTTTTCGACATTATCCGTACTTTTTCAAGTTCATTATTTCGTTTTGGCACAAAAATGCAACCACTTACAGTAACATCGTCACCAGTGCTTAAAATCTAAAAAAGTAACAATCATAAGATAACAAACATTTATATGGTATATGAAAGACAACATACTTCAAGAACATCTTCAACATCATCATTACATGTTAAACTATATGGAAGGAGAGAAAATCGATCTTCTTGAAAACTTTCATCCAAAACTAATTTAACATTTATAACACCCTTTACACGTTGAGTTACTTTGAAGGGGACCACAGATGTACTTGAAATAAATCCATCATCAACAGAAAAGGTTGGTCCTTTTTTAACAGGACTAAAAGTTTCCATTTTTGTGGGTGGTATATTCTCTTGTCGTTGTACAGCATTTGAACTTTCCTGAATATAAACAGAAAATTTATATATATATAATATAAAAGTAAAAAGATCTTACTGAGTCAATAAATTCATTAACAAATGATTGTGTAAGATTTGATTGCTTTTTATTGGTAGCATAAGCAACTAATGCATCAAGAGTATCAGTTGTAGAACATTCATTTCTTTTCATAAAAAGATTTACTGAAAAATAAAATTGTCTTAAATATTTTTTGAAAAACAGAACTTACATGCATTTACAACATTATCATTTTCAAATGTTAGACCAAAAATTGATAATTCATCGACAATTTCATCGTTATCCATGGTTAAAAGCTAAAGAAAAATAGTTTAATGCAATAAACAATATTTTAAAATCTGTCAGAAACAAAAGAAAAACAAATTTATTTGGTTGAAAAATTTGAAAAGAATAATGCGCGCGAAAAATCATTGTTCGATAGACATGGAAAAATTCAATAGTTTTGGCGCAACGTGTTTTTTCTCTCCTTCACTTTGAATGAGAGAAATATTTCTTCGAATGTTGTTACAGTAACCCAGAAAGAGTATTGTTTTTATAAACATTTGTTCCCGTTGTAACATAAGTAATAATTTATACTTTTTTGATTCCCCATGTTGAAATACAACAAAACTTTCCTTGAATTATCTTTTATTTATAATGTAAATGCGTTTACATAAATACATCTCTTTTTTTGCAAAACTTGATTTTAAAAGATTTTTATACAGTAACCTATATAATTTTTGTTTTTGTAAATAAAATTGGGATTTCACTCTCCGAGTGATATCATGGCCAGCCGAAGCCTCGCGGGCTAAAATCAACCGAAAGATTTTTATTATTTTCAGATGGCAACAAAAGAAAATTGTTTGCCTTTTAAAGATAATCATGATTTTAGTGTTTTTGATGATTTGACAGATAAATACAGCAACCTCACTGTAATTATAAACAGCGAAATTTAAATGCTACTCTGGTTTAATCAAAAGGCGAAAGCTCTGTAAGTACACAAAGATATGATAAGAGTAGTCAAATAAAATAACTATTGTAAATGTTAGTTTTATAAATGTAAAATGTAAAATGTGGTGTTCAGCTCAATATAATATAAGCAGTCAAAAACAGACTATTATCAGTTTCGGGTAACAAGATAATAAAAGCACGATGTTCAAAATATGCCATTAAAAAAGCATATTTTGAAACCATCAACAAAATTTTTAGATGAATTTTCATTTAAAAAAGGTTTTAATGATTCATGGAAAATATCAATTAATAGTCATCAAAAAATCTTTTGAATCTTCGTTTGACAGTACTGAATTTTGGAGGATCACAGAACCCGAATTCCCAAAAACCTTTTTAACTGTAAAAAAATTTACCGATATAAAAGTTTTTGACAAAAACTATTATTTGGTAAATGCCTTTTTTCATTTACAAAAAGTCCTATCATATTTTGTAAATTTGTGAATTTCCCGCCAATGCGTGGGAATACTGTATGCGAGCAGCGCAGACATTCTTTCCCATAAGAGAGTGCGCAACGGTCATTTTCATTCATTTTTGACAGAAGAGAGCAGTCGCTCGCACGCTCGCAGAAAGAAATTGAGGAATGAATGAACTCACGAATGGAAAGAAGAAGTGCATAACGTATTAAAACCCACGTGGAAAATTTAAAAATTTACATTTATTTTTCTCTTTGTTATTTTGCCGAAAAAAAAACAAATTTTACTCCATATTTAACTCCATTTAGCGTTAACCCTTTACGGCCAAACATCTGCTTGAAAACTGAACGCTTTCTTTTTTTTGAACACTACGTGAGAACAATTACAACGTTATTTAATTGTTTTTTTTTAGGATAAAATGGTCAGTCTTGGCATCCAAGCTGATGTTGTATACAATACAAAGCAATTTTCAAATGAAGAATTCCATGCTGGAAATCATCAACTTTTTGCAAACGTAGATCTTTTCGTTAACGTTCAAGTTGGTACCATTTATTTCAGTTCAAATGGTATGTAAATATCAAATATTATATTCTTTTACAATTTTCTTTTTAATGTCTAGGTTTTGCACATGAATTTCCGTTTTCTTCTTTGCACAAAGTCCAAGTAATTATTTTTTTATCAGTTTTGAAGAAAAGGTTATTAAAAATATTTTTAGGAAAATTTTGCTGAATATCGTCGATTTGAAAAATCATATGCACTTTGTTTCCAAAATTCTGCTGCTGTATCTGACTTTTTGAGTTGCTGTATTCAATACTTTGTAAGTCTGGATTTTTTGAAAAAAATATCAATCTAAAATTTTATTTTTTAGAATAATAAATCTGTCATTAAAAATGCTGTACTTCGAGCTTTCGTTGAATCTAAAAAGTGTTCAGTCTCATCAGATGAAATGGATCTCTGTAAATCTTTGTTGCAAGATCTTTACAAAAATTTTAAAGATCCAAATAAGAAGGAATATAATGTAAAGCGCAAGGCTGATATGATTGAACTTTTACAAGATTATAAACTCGATGATATTGTTGATGCTATTCGTTCATCTGAAATTGATCAAAGTCGAACGTAAGTTTTATGCTTTACTTAAATCAATTGTTTTACATCCAAGTATTTCAGTTTGGATTTATCATCTGAAGAAGAATATGAATCTAATTCAGAAGTTAATAGTGTCGTTGATGAAGAATATGAATTAGATGGTCTTAATGATGACGCTTTAAATGAAAGTGATTATGATGAAGATGATTATCTCAGTGATGAAGAAATCTCCAATTCTCCTTCTGCTAAACAAAGTATCCGTAATGCTGTATCATCCTCTGATACATTAAATGAACTAATTCATTTTGGTGGCACAGGAGAAAATAACGATGCTTTGACTTCTGATGTTCGTTCCAACTCCTATATTCATGACGAAACTTTTGATAATGATTTTGGTGATGGCTATGATTCAAATCATTCTTTTGGTGGTGGAGAAGGTCAAGCAGGTCGTTTAAATATTGATGATGATTTAGAAGATAATGGAACTAATCAAACTGAAGATGAATATGAAGGTCGTGGTGAAGCTGATAATGATGAAGAGAAAGAACGGTTAGTTGATTGTTAATTTAAAATCCAAACCAACGAATACTTTTTTACAGAACCGATCCTGTATCTTCCAAATCTTCTTATCAATTACGCAAGCGTCCACGTATATCATATGTTGAAAATAGTGATGAAGATGAAAGTGAACATAATGAAGATTCTGATAATCTTGAACAGTTAGTTAAAATTAATAATTTCAAATTTAATGTAACTTTAATCTTAAAAACTTGCAGATCTGAAAATGTGCCATCTCGATCTTCATTTGGTTCACGTAAACGCTCTCGTACATCACATTGTGGTAAAGAATCTTCAACTAATGCTGATGAAGATAGTCAGCAAAAAAGAAAACGTAAAAAGTAAGTAATCTTTTTTTAAGTATATATAAAAATATTTGGGAGCTTTATTATTGTACTTTCATTGGCTCGTAATATTCTAATAAAAATTATTGTTTAAATCGTGAAAGCTTTTCCACAACTGCAATTTATCAAAACAAATTACATGGAAATTTTTAATCTTTTAGTTAGTTTTAAGATACATTTTGTTAAATAATTAATTAGATTTGCATTTTCTTTAAGTTAAGTCATGGAATTTTCAAAGTCTTTAAGGAGAATCACACTTGTTTTCATCAACCTCTTCGAAAAATTGTAGAATGCAGAGAAACAAAAAGAACTGGAAATTTTTATGTAGAATTATCGTTTTTTACTATAAAATCGCCACATGAACCACGAAACGGATAAAGTTCAAAAGAAAAAAAGCTTGTATTTTTTGTCCAAATTTTGTTGCTACGTCTATCGTTTAGGTTTGACGCTGTTGATTACACGGTGGACTTGCAGATCAAAAGGCGACGGTTCAACCCCATGTACCATAATAATCTCACAATTTGTTATTCATTATAGTCTTTTTCTTTTATTTCTTTTTTTACCGACATAACTTAATTCTTTTAATGCCACCATACGATGAACAGTTTTTTTTTTCAATTTCACTTGTTTTTAAAATTTTTACGATATAAATTATTCATGGAAAAAATTTTATTAGACGAATAATAATTTATATCTTTTTATTTTCCTCTTTTTACACCAATATTTTTTGATAGGCAAGAAATCTAAAACACAAAAATAAACAGCTTCTTATCAAAAAGCAACTGAATAAAAAAATTTTTTGGCATTATAAATTTAAGAATTTGTTTCGCCACCGGGTGTAAATACTACTCAATGATCTGTAAATGATTTTTCATGATAAAATTCATCAAGAGGCACATCACACTGAAAAAAAGAAGTTATATTTCTCTTCTATTTATTTTGTTTATAAAACTGGCGAAAAGTTCAATTTCATACTGTACACGAAAGATTGCTTTGGTTTTCTCTTCAAAGAACATTACATTATAAATAATGAAGATTTAATTTACATTTATTAATATTTAAATAATTCAAAGAATTGTATTAATAATAACCAACAATGTTTGCCTATTACTGCAATTGGCATTCACCGCGTGCCTTAGTAGTCTATTCACACCAAAGTCACTGATGAAAGCCAAATGCAAGCAAAAAGACAGTAAACATTAATAATTGGTAAATCCTAAAATAAAAAGAAACATGAATTATATAACAAATCAATGACAACACCAAAAGAAAAGTCTTATATTGTAGTAAAACATAAAATCAGATAAAAGAATCTTTTTAAGGGAAAGAAAGAAGTCTTAACAAATTTTTAAAGGGAACATTGCCGGAAGAACAATGTTCTTCTTTTTCTTTTTTTTTCTTCTTCTTTATATCTTTTGGTCAATGTTTGATTGGGTTTGTTTGAAGAGCGTTACTAAAAGCAAAGGACCATGAGATGAGATAGATGAAAACGAAAAGCGGCATTTATAGTGCAATGTTTAGTCGGGTTTATAGTCTCTCCTTCTTTCTTTCAATTTTTTTCCTCCTTCTTCTTCTTTTTTTTATACATACTGCTGAAAGACTAAAAAGACTACTACTACTACTACTCACCAGGTCCAATTAGAATATACTTGCTTATTGAGGCGGAGATTTGAGCTTATGATTCTTTGCGTTTTATAATTTTCAAAAATAAAGCAGGTGGTAGCTTCTCTCTACTCTCAACCAAAGAAAAAAAAGTCGTAGTAGTGTCTTAAAAATTATAATAATACTATACCTTAAAATTAATTGTGCTGCTGCTTTACTTTTAATAATCATTGATTAAATAAAAGTAAAAACAAAAAAACGGAAGAAAATACGTTTTTACGAGGCCGTAAAATAAAAAAGGGATTAACTGGTAAAATTAAACCTAAAAAAGCAGTAAAACTTTGGAGCACAGCTGCAGCATGCGAAACTAATTTTTGGCATAAAATTAAAATTTTGGCTGCTCCAAAGTTTGTCCTTTTAAATTGGGTTTTTATTTATTATTTACATAATTTTGAAAACCCATATTAAAAATGCCAACGAAATGTTGACATATTTTTAAACACAAAAACGCATTTGACACGGTCATTTACGCAATGATGCCTGCTTTTCATGCCTTTTCACTGAAAAAGTGACAATTCTTTTACCAAATAATATGAATTTAAAGAGCTGTAAAAAAAGTAATATAATTGCATTTCATAAATTAAAGTAAAAGTTAAAAAAGTAAAAGAAGAAAAGAAAGATAGAAAAGCCATAAATGCAAAGAAGAAAAATGAATAAAAAAACAAAAAATACTTTTTTATCTTTTTAACACAAAAAACTAACTTTTTGAGAACTATTGAAGCAACTCTCCATTGACATTCAAAAAAGGCTTGACTGCCAAAAAGCTAAGTAAAAAATGAGAGAAAGAGAAAAAAGAAGAAGAAGAAATTGAATGAGCGGCGCGAGAAATACTTTCTCTCTGTCGTTGTTATTTTCTTTTTTCGATGGCACATGAAAAAAAAGGGAAGAAGGAAAAAACCCGATAGAAAATTCGTAAAGCTGTCAACGAGGCGCATGCAACGGCACCAAGTGCGCACTCATCGACCGACTAGCTTTAAACAAGTCGCAACGACATGAAAAACGAAGCAAGACTAGTAGAAGTAGAAGAATAAAGAAGAAGTAGCAGTAGTAGTAGAAGGAGTGGTGGTAAAAGAAGCAGTAGTAGCAGCAGCAAAAAAAGCAATATCTTTCTTCTTCATTTTTCTAACTTGGGGTATTTGTAACATTACAACGGAGACATCGCCACTGGCAAGATAGAATAAAAAAGAAAAAAAACTCCGTAAAAGGTTTACGGAAGCAAGCAAGCAAGTCTTGTTGTATGAGCTTGCGACAAGAAAAAGAAAATAAAAGTCAGTGTGCCAGTTTAGTATATGAAAAAAATAGGAGGGAAAGAAACTGAGTTTGTCTGAACTGAGTGAAGTTTAGCACGCAATGCAATGGCCTCTTAAAGATTCTTACTTTTTTTTTCATTTTTAAGCTTCTAAAAGGAACAACATTGCCACAATCTTCATTGGCACTGTCTGGTGCAGAAAAAGAGCTAAAAAGGAAAGCTGTTTTTCAGAAGGGGTAGCTGCGTTTTTTTCATCCTCTCTCCCCTCCATTATGTGCGCCTTTTTTTTAAAAGGGGGATAAAGCCATCTCTTATTTAGTTCTACCGTAATTTTGGTAAAAGAAAAAAAAAGATGATGACTACAGCTTTTCAGATTATAAAAGAAATGAAAGCCATAAAAGTGTCAAAGCTTCTTACTCTTTTTTTATATACAATCTTTTTTTGCTACTTTTACACCTTCGTCATTTTATTTTAATAATAATAATAATTTAAGATATAAACCAAAATACAAAAACATGCAAATTCCGCTGAAGCTTATATATTTTCTTTACTAATCGTTTTTAAATCCTTAAATGTCAAAATGAAAAAATTTTTTCTTTTCCTTTTTTTTCAAACTTACAATCCTTAAAAGAAGAAAATTTTAAAATAAACTGTTGTGACAATTGCAGAAGGATTGCTGGCCTCAAAATAATAATAAACAATATAAAACCGTCGATTTTATATAAACTGCAGCCAATATTAGTCTACTATTTCTTTCCTTTTCTATCTTCTGATAAATGTCTTGGATGAAAGAAAAAGAAAGCCGAAAAACGACCATTACAATTTTTTGGAAACTTATATAAATTGGTAATATTCTTTTAGTATGGCAACATTTTTTTTGTTTCATATGAATGCAACTATAAAAAAACGGAAGAATAAAATAAAAGAAAATTATTGAACTGGCATCGATCCAAATCCCACCGAGTGGTCCCATTGGTGCCGTTGCAACTGCGCTAAAAAATTTTTTTTGCGAACATTTAATTCATGGCATTGCCCGACGCCGACAACGACGACAAGCGTGACCATCTGCTGCTGGATAAAAATGAAAAAATGCTCGACCTCTGAAAATAAGTTGAAGATAGTATTGAAGGGTATAATAGTAGACGACGAAGACAAAACTGAAGTGGCTACTAAAAATGGGTGTGGCATGTTTCAAATTGAATATATGTATCTTTTTAAAACAATAAATAAAAATGCCGTTGGCAAATTCAAATTGAAAAACTTTTTTTATAAAGCTTTTTTCATCAAAGTGTTAAATCCATTATATAAAAAAAGACATGGAAAAAAAAGGAATGAAAAAAGGACAAAAAGTTCTATGGCACTAACAACACCAGCACCAAAAGCAAAAAAACTTCATGAATGCTGATGAAGTTTTTAAACTGTTACAGATTCCTTTTCTTCTTTTGTGCGTTTTAAACATGCGTCGTTCCCCTTTTTCCTGTTTTCGTAAAAACATGGAAATTCACTCTTTTCTTTTATTCCCTCCTGTCTTTTACTTCATTTTCTTTTTTCTACCATTTTTTATGAGAAAACAGAGAAGATAAGCGCGCAGATGGTCAGTTTTCGGCACCTATTTATTCCACTTCCTTCCATTTTTGTACAAAAAAAATTGCAAACGCATTTCTTTTTTCCATTTAAATAAGCAATGAGTATATTTTTGTTTCAAGACTCCTTTTACTTTCATTTATCTCAATCCTTGCCATCAAAAAAGCGAGGGGTTTTGAGATATCTCAATTTCCTTTTTAACTTTCAATTAAAAAAAAGAGAAAAAAAACCAAAATGATTTGTTACAAACTTTATTCTGAAAACCAATTGTATAGGCACAAAGATAGTTCCATTTAAAAAAATCGTAACAACAACTGTGAGCAATAATGACAATGCACTTTCAAACATCACAGATAAAAAAAACCGAAATGAAAAAAAAACATATATAACAATGACCAGGTAAAAAAAAAATTTAAAAGATACATATAAAAAAAGTAGAGAGATACATACTAAAATGAAATATATAAACAGCAAAATAAAGTTAACCGCAAATCCATAAAATTTTTGTTCTTTTTTATTTTTAATAAACATGGTCATGGCATTTTTTGAAAAAGCGGTGAAAGAAAAAAGCGCGCCCGTTACAATAGAATGAGATAACTAAACAATCATCCATCAACTATGAATCTTTTTTTTTGTATTTATTAAAAATAAGAATAAATTATCTTCGATCATTGTTTGGTACACGAACAGGTTCTTCAGGAAGTGTAAGATTTTGATTCATAATATCATGGGTACGTTCATATTGTTTAATTTGATCAAAAATTAATTCTAAAAAAACGTTATTAAAATAGAAAAAGGTTAAAAAGCGGGTGTGAAAAACATACTTTTCCATTCTTCAACACTGTGTTCACTAAGTTCAACAGATGTATCATATCTTGAAACTGCAGCACCTTCAACTTCATTTCTATCAAACCATAAATAAACATATGGATGTCTAATTGCATCATCAACGGTAATACGGTATTTTGGATCAACTATTAACATTTTTGCAATTAAATCTCTTGCCATTGATGCTAAAAATTAAAATTTAAGATTTTGCTATATTTGTCATATTGCAATTACGGTACCTGTTAAACGGCTTTCAACAACTGCAGGAAAGATTGAACTTGGAAATACTGTATTCCATGGTTTTGGAGGACAATATGGACGATTTTCAACATAATTTTTAACTGTTGGTTGTAATTTATCACAAAATTCACCATTTGGTGTTCCAACAATTTCAATAATTTTTGTCCATTGATCAATATGATCACTACCGGGGAATAAAACTCTACCACGAATAAGTTCAGCAAAGATACAACCAATGGACCATACGTCAACTAAAAATATATTAAAGTTAAATTAAATAAATGTCAAGACATTTAATATATACAAACCATTTGCATTATATCCAATTCCAAGGATAACTTCTGGAGCTCGATAATATCGTGTAACGACATATGGGGTTAACATTGCTGTTTCTCTTTCTTTTGTTCGGGCAAGACCAAAATCAAGAATTTTTAATTGACATCGAAGATTTACAACAATATTACTAGGCTTTAAATCCTTAAAAGGATAAAGCAAATTAATATATGCATCAGAAACTATTTTTAAAAACTAACTCTATGAATAATTCCAGATTTATGAAGATGATGAATACCGCAAAGCATTTGATATAAAAGGAAAGACATTCGTTCGTGATCAAGTTCCATTTGAATAACTTGACATAAATTTGCATCCATATATTCCATAACTAAATAAATATCACTAAATTCTTGTACATTATCTTGTGGAGTGTATGCATTTAACAATTTGATTATCTATAACATTACCGTAATTTGAACCTTATAAGATGAGTTTATAAATTCTTACATTTCGATGATTTACAAGATTCATAATAACAAATTCACGATATGCTCGTTTTGCATGTGTCACATTTGAAAATGGACGAGTAAGCTTTTTGATAGCTACTTTTTGATTCGCAACATTATCAA
>CABFKO010000047.1:9382-20707 GCA_901766855.1 Panagrolaimus sp. ES5
ATTTTAATAAATTATAAAAAAAATTTTGAATAAACTTATTGATTCAAAAGAAAATACTTTACCATTTTATACCTAATCTTACAAAAAAAATTTAGATTTTGGATTCAGTAACTTTCAAAAACCAAATACACTGCTATCCACGTGGTGTGGAAGTCCACCGTATGCCGCTCCAGAGTTACTACTTGGTCAAGAATATGATGGAACAAAATCAGATGTTTGGAGTCTTGGAGTTATTCTTTACATCCTTGTCACGGCGGGTTTTCCATTTCCTGGTGATTCCGTTGAAAAGCTTAAAAGAGCTGTCTTAAGTGAACATTTAAGAATTCCATTTTGGGTTTCAGTTGGTAAAATTATCTTTTGATAATATTTTATATCAATCTGATTTGAATTTTAGAATGCGCAGATTTAATTCGAAAAATGCTTACCGTATCACCTTCTAAACGTTATAGTTTGGCACAAGTTTCACAACATCGATGGTTTACTGAAAACATATCAGATACAATGCGGGATTTAGTAAAATCAAGTTTAAATAATGAACGAAGAGCTTCACCTTCACAAGCGGCAATAAGTCTTACTGTAGATCGAAGATTGAGTGCAAAAATTCTTGATCCTGCAGTAATGATATTTATGCAACAACATACAAATTGGACAGAAGAACAAATTGTGGAGGTTTGTGTATATATAACTTTCACCTTTAAAAAATTATATTTCCTTTTTGTTTAGGATGTGTTGAAACAAAATTTTGAAGGACCAATATTTGCCACCTATGAACTGCTGAATAATAAACTTGCTGAATATAAAGATAATGTAATTCAATTAGAAAGTGATGAACATCCGAGACGGGGATCCAGGGGATCAATATTATCTGGTAAAGCAAATGTTGAACCAGAACTTCCACAAACAACTATTCCCGCTCATCATCTTGCAAAATTGAGTTTATCAACAAGTCAAGATTATGTAAGATCTAATTTATATATATTAAATTTATCCAAATTCCTTTTAAAATTATTTTAGGATTCTGATGACAGTAGTGCTAGTGATCTCACAACGAATGAAGAATCTTCTTCATCTCCTCGATATAGGGTTGGTGGTGCATATTCTCGACGTCGAATGAGACGAAATTTATATCAAAATATTCCTGAACAACAACCAAGTGAACAGAGAAGACATACTTTATGTGCAGCTGATCGATTACCTATTAATCCATTGATATCCACGCCCCAACTTCCATTAGATTCTGTTGCACTTGCAAATGCAGCTGCAATTGCAATGGCAAATTTTGCTAGGTTACAACAGCTGCAACGTCAACACCAACAACTTTTACAACAGCACAAATTGGCAAATACCATAACTGGAAATTTGCCTGCACTTGTAAATATACCTGTATCACGTAAGTTTTTTCATAACATCAAATTTATCAAAGATTATCTTTTTCAAAATTATATAGAAGAACGTCGTGCAAGTGCAAACGAAGCTCTCTTGGGTCTAAATAGTTATGCTCATTTATTGGCTGCTGCATGCTCAACCATGGGAATGCCGAACACACCTGACGTAAATTCAAAAAATACATCAAATCCCTCGGCGCATCCTACGGTAGAAGAAGAAGGACAATCATATCTTAATCATTATGGTCTTTTGAAAAGAAATACGGTAAAAACAACCTTGACACTTTTTTTAGAAAAATAATAAATTATTATTTATTTATAGCTTCATGCTGTTTCTGGGATGTCATCATTAAATGGAATACCATCAGGATCCCAACAGCCGCAACAACCCCGACATAGTAGGACACCATATGCAAAACAAAATGGTAATGAAAGAAGAAGTAGTTGGGCATCTGCAACTTCATCCTCAACAGCTGCAGCCGCTGGACATCTAAGTCAACAACAACAAGCGCAACTTGAAAAACTTTATCGACAATCTATTGGTGGTGGAACAACCTCAAATACTGATGCCTTAACAAGTGTACAACAATTACAACGGGAATTTCAAAAGCTTAAAGCATGCACGCAAGAACAACAACAAACTCAACAAAACCCCTCACAACATCGTTCATTTAGTATGATTCCACCCAGCATCTTAGAAATAAATCCTCCTCCAACCATTAGCATTACCGATGAACATAATCGGTGCTTTCCACCTGCATCTGGTCCATTTGATCCCATGTCATTTATGAGTCAAAGCAGTCAAGGTCATGGCACTCAATCTTTAACAGGACAGCCAAGACCAGCAACAGTTATTGGATTAGCTTCAACTTCATCAACTGCAAGTACACCCGATAGCCAACCATCAAGTTCTTCAGCGATGACAATTGATTCAAGTGGAAAATCAAATGCTGCAGTAAAATATTATTTTATTCCTGTTTCTTTGGAAGTTGCACTAGAAAGATTGCCAAAATTTGCAGATAATACTGAAAATTTGATATATGAAATTGCGCCTGACACTGATCTAAGCAAAGGTAAGAAATTTATTTAATTTTATTTTAAATTTTGAATTGTTTTTATGAAATTATTCTCATCTTTCAGACATGGCACATGTAAGATTTTCTCATCAAAATGGTGTCCTTTTTGAAATGATTCTTCATCGAATGAATCAATCACCAAATATTTCTCGAACAGAATTTTTTATGTTAAACGGTGAACAATTTGAATATGATACACTTCGGACACAACTTCTTGCGGTTTTTAATGAAATTTGTTAATTATTAATTTACGTTTTTTACAATTTTATTTTTTTATCTTCATCTTTTCCTCATCCTTGCCCCTTGAGTTTTCTCGCTTTCGTTTATCTTTTGTTGTTTTTATCTTTAATAACATTATTTTTATTATTTTTATGTTTTATTGTCTTGTTTCTTTCATTATCTAATCAGTATCAATGGCAGTCTGGTGGAAAGATACTCTAATAACCGGTTTTTAAAAAAAGTTAAATGTATCATGAAAAAAATTAAATACTTTTTTTTATTAAAGCTGATTCAGTACTTTATTGTCTTATAATTTTTTTTGTCGTCTTCTATCTTGGTAACAATAATTTTTTTCTCGGTTCAAATCAAATTTAAACTTGCTTATTTTTTTTCTTTAACAAACCTGAAACCACAAATTACCGTGAATCTAATGTTTTTTTTGTTTAATAAAATTTAAAACCTTTTTTTGTTTAATCAGTGTATTACACAGCATGCAGTAATTAAATATGAATAAAAATATGAATTTTGTACAATTTTAAATGTCCTTTTTAGAGGAAATCAAAAGTTCTTGAAGTATCAACGTTCCAGGGATTTGAAGTAAAAATGAATCTAGTTTTTTACTTTCATATATTTTTCGGCGACTTTGATACAGTGTTTAATTGCAGTATTAAACAAATTAAAACTGTGTTTTTTAATTATACAGTAGATTAGCTTTAAGATTGCACTATACATGAAAATTATATCAAATTTTATTTATTAAAAAACCCAATAAAAATTTTTTTTATTGTAAAAAGTTCAATAAAGCTCTATTCAAATATATACAAACACAAATATGGCATAAACGAGGCACAAAAAACAAGCTTCAAAAGGAAAATAAAAAAGAATCAAATGATTACACGATTAGCATCAGTTCGAATGTAAGTATAATCACTCGGGGCTGGCGTTGCAGGTGGAGGTGGAATAATATAAGAACTTTCAAAACCCGAAAATGTTGGATAATTTTCACCTAATTTGTACATTCCACCACCTGATGGATTAGAAGAGCATTTAGTTGTTGTTGTAGTATTTGTTATTTGATCATTAGCACACATAAAATGACCATGTCTTTAAAAAAATAGTTTAAAATATTTTTTAAAAAGCATTAAAGAAAAACATACACAGGGTTAGGGTTAAAATTTGGAGGAAGATGATGTTGATGTTGTTGTTGTTGAAATTGAAAGCTTGTTTGAGGATAATGTGATGGAGGAGAAAAACTTGGTACAGGTGGTATTTTTGTATTATTTACAGAAATATTATTTGTATTTGATCGATAATTATTCAATGGTGATGTTGGAATATCAGTTGTTTTCAATCCAACACGAAGAGGCTTTCTTTCACGAGGAATCAGATAACATAAAATAAAGCATACAGCCGTAACAATAATTAAAATAAGAAAACCAATAAAAACACACATTAAAAATTTACTTGGTCCATCAAGTTCACTGAATAAATCAGTTGAAACATCTAAAATATGATATTTTAGTGTAAAAATTCAATACAAAGCTATTTTTCATACTTTGACAATTATGTGCCACTTGACGCTTTTTATCCAAATCTGATGAATCTTCACAATCTGCAAATCTATTACAAGCTAATGCAGATGGAATGCATTCACCATTTTTGCATTGAAACTCATCTTCATCATTACAAGGATCTGAAGAAAAAAAAAACATTTTTTATCCATCACACAATTGTTGCTTTTTAATACATACCATTTGATGTTGGCTTTCGAAATGCTGACCATAATAATCTAAAACCACTGTCATCATTTTTGATTGCCATACTTGGATCTGTATGCCACCAAACAGTAAGGGAATTATGTGTCGAAATAAGAGTACTATTTTTGTTACCCAAAAATCCACAAAAATTTCCAATTATTGGACCAGGAGTTCTTTCAGAATCACTCGTTTGAGGTAATTTATTTACATCAATAGGTTTTTCATGCTGTAAATTTGTCTTATTTATATTCGATAAAAGTAAAAAAATTTTTCCTTACATCCAAGATATGTAAAGAATCTTTATCACATTTACTTGAGATTCCAGGAACATTAAAATCTAAGATTTTTAATCTTATCTGATATCCTAATGGTGCAACAACCATAATAACACAATTTTTTGATTCATTATATGGTGTCGTTCCGTAACCATGATGAGAAATTACTAATCCAGAACTTCCTGCAACGGTTCTGGCAACATATGGATTACAATGCTCCCATTGATTTGCTCCATCCAAATATGTAATACTTGAATCATATGTCATTATTGAAATTGTTGTAAATGCACAATAAAAAAAATTAAAAGTGAAGAGAAATTTTATAACTTTTTGCATATTTAAACTTTTCTAAAAAACTAACTGTAAAAATAACACCTAAATAAACAATAAAATATTTTTTCCCGCAAAAACAAACAAAAAAAGTCGTAAATTTAGAAACGAAGCACATATATCAATTTTTAAGCCACCAAAACATCTTTAAAATAAATGACCAAACATAAACACATCTTTAAAAGTCATAAATTCCATATGTCACTTTTGCCGATTTACGGAGCAATAAAAATTTGAAAAGTACGCTTCCGAAATGTGTCAGAGGGTAAAGAAAAGCGAGAATTTATTAGTTTTTCTTTCTCTTTTTCGTTTCTTCTGCGGTAGCTTTGATTATAAAAGAAAGGCATAAAAAAGCAATAAAAACGAATATAAAACTGATTGTTTCTTTTTTTTATTATAGTGTTTTAAAATGAAAAATATAATTTTTAAGCTTTTTACCCCTGATTGAGAGAGAGGCTCTTATCAGCTCAAACCAAAAAGAAGGGAGAAAGCATATAAGGGTGCATTTCTGTCAATGCAAAAAAATAACAGAAAAAATAAAGTATTTTTAAAAAATGACTTTCAATTTGAATGACATTTTAATGGAACAAAATAGTCCCGTTTTTGTAAAAAACTCTGTCGCAAGAAGGCACTGCTTTTTCTTTAGTTTAAACAAGGATATGTTTTCTTTTTATTTTTTTGTCGAGGTCACTTTCTTTTAAATTCGGGCATAATATATTAAGACAATACACACTCACTTAAAGAGAGGATCCTAAAGCGGATTAAAAATATTTTTAAAAGAGAGAAAGGGTCAAGCATAAGTCAAAACTCTGTCATGATTTTTTTTTTGCTTTGTAAATGGCTTTCTCTTTCTTTGTGTGCCGATTGACATCTCTTACAGTATATTTTTCTCTTTCTTTTCCATGCCAGCGCACAAATTGCAACTATTGGAGGCCATTTTTTAAAGGGTAGCAATTTGATGAGTCAAGTGGACATTTGATAGACAACTTAAGAAATGCCAGAGTGAACCATCCCAAAAAAGAGGCTTAAAAAATCGCCACAACTAAGTAAAAAATGCCAAAAAAAGACAAATTTCCATTTATTTTTTAGAAAAAATTTAAAGTCCTTATGCGCAGATTTCTGACAAGATCGTAAAAGCTCTTCCATCATTAGATCAAGACAATACATCTTTAAGCCAATCCCCTTTTTTTGAGAGAGCACAATATTGACCTCGGTCAAGTTAATATCCGTTCTATCTCTCTCGAGAGAAAAAGAAATAGAAAGCGTAGAGATACGAAATAGCAAGAATAAGACACTCCTTCGTCAATCATCAATCTTATTATATTGGCAAAAAAATCAGTTGCAATTTTTTGTATTTAATGAACAACAAACACGCGCCATAAATCCGATTAGACACAAATGATAATTAATTGACATTCAACAAAAATATTTATTTTTAATACCCAAAAAACTTTTTCTTTTTTCGTTTAAAATAGTTACAAAGTTCCATGGAGAGTGGAAGGAAGGAGAAAGTAAAGGAAGAAGATATACATGACAAGTCAAAAACAAAGTGATATCCCTCTGAGAATATCAAAAAAAGTTGCCATTGTTCGAGTATTGTAAAAATGGTGGCACATTATAAGTTATTTCCCAATGGGCTTTAACTAAGGAAGAAGCAACAAGAAGACTACCAATTGTATTAAACAACAACAACAATAGGAAAGATAAAAAATTGTGAAGAAAAAAACCACAAAAAAAATTTGAGAAAAAAAGTCGCAAACCTTCAAGTAAAAAATGAAGTCAACCTAAAAGCTGTGCCCATTCATTTCCATTGTTGAAGAGTTAAAGCAAATGTCAGAAAACTAAGCTTAGTAGTTGCCAAAACCAGAAAAAAAAGAAAAATTCTTAAAGGAATGATTAATTACTAATTCGATAGAGAAAATAAAGGGGAAAAAACTTTATATGCGTAATAAACATGCAAAGCATAAAAAAACAACAACAATTGATTAAAGCTTTTAAACACGCAACATTTGTCATTTAAACAAAAGCGTAATGATTTAAACTTTAATTAATTTTATTTATTGAGACAATCTTAAAGCTGCATTTGGAAAAAATGACAGCATATTTTCTTTAAAACAAAGAAATTTAAAATATTATATTTTGCTAAAATTGCTGTTTCAACTTTTTATTATTCTTTATAAATTTGCAAATATAAAAAATAAGAAAAATAAAGACAACGAAATTTTCGATCAACATTCTAAAAATTTAATATAATATATTCTCCTGTTTTAGTGAAATTATGATTTTTTAGTTGCAGATGTTTTGAGAGAAAAGAATAATTTTTAAAACCGCATTATCTCAAAGCAAAAACAAATTTATGCAAAAATTGTGCCTCGTGTGGCATTTGGAACGAGTGTTAATGCCAATGCATACTGTATTTTTTAGCATACAGCCGTTTTAGGTTTGATTTTTCCATGCATTATCAAAACGTTTTTAATTTAAATACATCTGTTGCGGCTCAGGTGTTGTTGGACGTTCTATTATTTAATTATTATTTTGGATATGTAAATGTGATGAGTAAATAACTTTTCAAGAATTGAAGATATTCTTGGTTTAGAAATTCTTTCAAAAAATAGCTCAACTCAAAATATTAAACTGTGTTAAAGAGTAAA
The DNA here is from genome assembly GCA_901766855.1 of Panagrolaimus sp. ES5. Classification (NCBI taxonomy): domain Eukaryota; kingdom Metazoa; phylum Nematoda; class Chromadorea; order Rhabditida; family Panagrolaimidae; genus Panagrolaimus; species Panagrolaimus sp. ES5. The sequence goes on from CABFKO010000047.1 coordinate 17,076, forward strand.
TTTATCTGTGAGTCACATTTAGCAAACATTGTTTAGATCATTGCAATATTTTTCTTTATTTTTATTCACTGATATGAATATATAAAAAACACTACATTTTTTTACAACAGCATTTTGTTGTTTTTAATTTTTGGCACACTTTTTTTCTCAAATTGAACTTTTAGAATTTATTTATGAGAAAAACACAATGATTGCTTTTTACGAAATTGCAGCCACAACTTTTACCAGTTTTATCTGTTTTAATACTTGGCAATCTCATTAATAAATCTTTTCTCAAAAATGTTCAGCAAAAGGTTAGCACAATTCCTATATTCTAAGAATTACAACTTCTATGCAAATCTTCATTTATCTGTTAATGCATTCCCACTTTCTTCATTCTTTTTGATCACAGTAATTCACACTTTTTTATTCACAAATAATTTGCATTTTCTTTCATCATTTTCGTTCGGATCTCACTTTCAAAGCCCCAAATTTTAATTTCCGTTCTCCTCCGGAGCATTACACTTACAGGGTGTCTCAAGAAAAAGTTCCGTTTTAGAATTTGCATAGTGTTAGAATAGAATGTGCATCACAAAACGGGAATTTTTCTTGCGACACCCTGTATTTTAGCATTGCCACCATAATTTTATTATCATTTTAAATCCAAACCTAGATATGAAATTCACATTTGTGTCAAACAGACACACACATTCTCAATTAAACCAAGGGAATTGTTCAAATCTAAAAAGAAAAAAAAAGACTTTTATGTTGTTGATTTGAAAGCTTTTTAAAATGAAAGAATTTTTACAAGAAAATTTGCATAAAAATGATAACTATGCTGTTTTAATTTTTTTGTGAATTGACACGTGCAAAGAAAGTTGAAAACTGATCTAGTATTTTTCAAATAAATTTTTGTTTTTCTTCGTTATGATATGGATCCTCAATTGGTTCATCAAATAAATTTGTTAAAAGCTGAAAAGAAGCAACAAGAAGAGCTTTTTACTGAATTAGAAGAGAATTATAACGAAAAATTGAAGTCTTTAATAAATGATAATAAACAATTCTCTGAAAAAGTATGTTATTTTTGACATTTTTTTAAAAATTAAAGTAATACATATTTCAGAATTCTGATTTACAATCAAGATTGTTATTTGTGCAAAATGAAAATGTTTTACTGGATGAATGTGTAAAAAGATTGTCACAAGAAGCTGAAGAAAATCGATTAAAGTTGCCTTTACTTGCTACAGAATCTAATGGTCCTTCTGATTCTTTTATAAATGAATACTCTGAAATGCAAGATCTAGTTGAAAAATTAAATGAAGAAAAGGTTAGTTTTTGTAGCATTTTTTTATTCAGGAATACTTTAATAATTTTTAGAAGAAATTGCAACAAAAATGTGATGAATTGAAAAAAGACTTTGAAGTTGCTGTACAAAAATATGAAACGAGTGAAACAAAAACAAAGATTCTTGAAGGAAAATTTTCAGATGCTTTTAAGGAAAATCTAAAGCTTGCAGCTGAAAATAAGGTAAGAAATTTTGTGTGAGTTGCAATAGCAGTTTTTTTACTGATGTTTTTTAGGAAATGCATGAAAGCATTACAAGAAGTATGAGAACAGATATTAATGCAGCAACGAATCTCGGCGGGATATCACTTTTTGATGAACTCAAGGAAACTGAAAATATTAAAGAAGGTATTCAAATATCATTACCTAAAATCCCTGAAGCTGATTTACAACATGAATCACAAAATAATTCAAGTGAAACAATTTTGAAAGTTGATGCTGAAGTTCAAACAACTGCTTTACAACCAATTCCAGATCCATGTTATTTACGTCCAACTGTAATTCATTTTGATCAAGCTGAAATCGAATTTCAAAAAAATCATGCCCAGCAAGTTTATGAAAAATTCTTAGAAAGTAAGAAAGAAATTTATCGCAAAGCTCAGCAAATTAAAGAATTTGAACAGAAATTTATTGAACTTGAACTTCCTGGTAACTCAAATGCTATCTATGGTTTATGTGTTGCAAAACGTCTACTTGAATTATCTGGAAATGAAATTTGGCGGTTACGAAAGCAGGTTGATAATTTGGATAAAGATCTTCATGAATTGAGAGTAAAAAATCTCGTCATTCCTGGCTTAAAATGCTCAATTCAACGTTACGAAATAAAAGTTTCTTCTCTCATGGATCAATTAAAAAAGGGTATGTTCGTTGAAAATTTTAGTCCAATAATTTGAAGCATTTTATTTTTAGAAGGAATTGATGATAATAAACATAAACTTTGGTCTGCTCCACAAATTCCTGATGCTCCAAAAACACCCTTGATTCCACGTTCTGAAAGACGTAGATCAACAGTTAAAGCACCAAAAAGTGTTAAACAAGGATGGGTAAAATATTTTAAAATTTAAAATTAGAAATAATAATAAATTAATTTTAGGTAGAAAAGTTGAAGAAATCGTATAGAAAGCTTGCCAAAACTCAATACAGTCATCATGAAAATAAATGGCCATTTCAAAATCGTTATCGTGGTGATAAAAAATTTCAATCAAATAATGATGATTCTTCACCAATTCCTGCTCCTTCTCGTTTACCAGCTCTTGAAGAAAGCTTTGATGCTTTGGAAATGTGAATGTTTTACTTCGTTGGTTTGATGTATCTTTTTTTACTTGAATGCTCTTGCCAGTTTTTATTATGCTGTAATATTAATACATTAGGTTCTTTTTTTATTATTAACATTATTATTGTAAAATTTATTTGCGGATAAAAATACATTTTTTGTCAACACTCGCTTGCTATCTTGATCTTATGTATCTTCAAAGCAAAATGTTGATTGTTTTGTGAAAAAGTAGGACTCACCTCTGAATACATGTATCGAGTATCAATTCTTTATTTTAATAAAAAATAAAAGCTACAAATAAATCAATTAAAAATTTTTGTGAAGATCGTGCAGATAATTTTCACATTTTATCACCAGATTTTGAATCTTTTCAATACTTTCGTAAATTTTTTTTCTTCAAACGCAACTATTTTAATCGACAATTTTCTTCATTTCTTGTTATGCGATAAGTTTCATCTGTTCTTGGTCGTTTATTTTTAAAACAATTGCCTCATTTTCACGTTTACCAGATGACACATCTAAAAATAGTTTTTATTCATTTGTCGTTCGATAGGTATTATAAAGCTTATTTGCATAAATGCAGATAAGCTTAAGATTTTGCAACAACAACAATTTCAACAGTTGAGATTGCTTGTCGAAGCGATCATTGTTTTTTCACAAACTGGAACAAAAAGTACTGCTCTTTCAAGACATTTTGTATTTAATATTTAATCATGTTATTTTGGTCTCAAATGGAATATTTTCAGGGAATCAATATTTTTAAAGACAAATTTTTATTGGTAAATTTGAAGATGATAGAATAATCAACAGGAAACTTTGCAACCAGTACAAATGAAATATCCCCAAGTTTAATCTGGAATTTTTGTATAGTTTCGGATGATTTAAGTTGGAAGCCACATATAAACAAAATTGCAAAGAATGCAACCACGCGTCTATTTATTCTCTTTAAAGCTTTAAGATCAACTTCTTCCAAGCTTCTCTTACAAATGTATCACACTTACGTTAGACCCCTTCTTGAATTTGCTACTCCACTTTT
>CABFKO010000069.1:0-20682 GCA_901766855.1 Panagrolaimus sp. ES5
AGTTTTTAAACTTTTTTTTAAAAAAAAGCAAACACGAAAAATCCATGTTTTTTTAGAATTCGAAAAAATTTTACAATTTCTGTTTAAATTTCGAAATAAAAAATAAGGAAGTTATAGAACCAAAAAATGTAGCAATAAAAATGTCAAAAAATGAAAAAAAGTAAAATATCAAACATAGTAAACATATATTTTATTAAGTATCTATAATTTTTTTTTCAACTTTACATTTATCACATACGCTTTTTATGATAAAAGTATTTTAAACAAAGCAAATTTTATTTCTATATAATTTGAACAAAAAGTTATAAATGAAAATTTGCACGTATAGAACTACAGTAACCCAAACTAAGAAAAACGATTTTTGAAATCTCAAAAAATTGCAAAACATTTTTCTTTTAAATTAAGTTTATGTGTAAATAATTAGGTTCAAATTAATAAAAGCATAAAAATCATTTTTATCAAAATTTAAAATTTATGTTAAAAAACTTCTTTGAGAAAAAAAACGGAAGTCAAACTTTTGAAAAAATAGTAATTATTTTCGAACTCAAAAAAACTATTTTTTAAACCCTGTAAAATTTTAATTTGACAGATGTTTTTTTTTCTTGTTAAAAGAAAAAAGAGTGCAAAAATTAGTTTTCTCCTTTTTTTCTTATAAGTATCTCCGTGCCGAAGACAAAAGATTTCTTAGAATTTTGGCAAACATTTAAAAAAAATGTGAAAAAATGTGCCGTGCCCAAAAAAGAAGGGCAATGAAAGAAGGGAAATGAAAAAAGGAAAAAGAAGAATTGAAACTTATCTTTTTTCCATAAAAAAAGAAAGAAAAAAAACAGAAAGAACAAATCCTATTTGAAAGAATTTTGAAGAAAGAAAAAAAATGGATGGTATATAGATAATTTACTAATTCTAATTTCATTTTGTAAGCTTTAAAGTGGTCTTTTCAAAAGAAAGAAAAAAATGAGAAAAGAAAATGAACACTGAAAAAAAAAGAAGCTTTGAAAAAATTTTTTCAAATAAAGTTTTTTAATTTTTTTGAGTAAAAAAATTGAACAGTGATTAGACAAAAAAAGAGAAAGAAGATTGGGCTTAATAAGGGCAGGAAGATTAAAAAGTAAAACCATGACATCAAGTAATATAATTTTATACTTGTTCAAATTTAATGTAAATTTAAATGGTAAATTTTTTTGATAATAACAAAAAAGGGAAGATAATGAAGATAAAATGATGTAGGTTAAAAAAATTAAAGCATTGTTTTTAAATATAAATTTTTTGTTTTTTTCATGACGAATTCTTTAAAAGTAAAATATAATATTTTAGAACCAGTAATAAAAGTAATGAATATTCAAAAAAAATTAATTGTTTAAAAGTTTTATAAACACAAACAAATATCAATCTTTTTTGTCAATTTTGTATTTCCTAATTTTTTCTCAAAAATTTTGAAAATACCGAAAAAGTGTTGAAAGAACCCGACAATTTTAGGCAACAAACAAATAAATTTCTTTTGAAGAGTGAAAAATTTGTTTTTGAGCAACAGCCGCGGAACACTTGAAAGAGAGCAGAGTTTTTTGTTTCATCCTTAAAAAGAATCTTGACAGCTAATATCTCTTATATATCTAATAAATATTTTTTTATTGCAAAAAAAAGTTAAAGAAAGTTCTTTAAGGAAATTTCTAAAGTTAATCTGTCGGCTTTCAAAAGATTGTACTCTAAAAAAACACAACAACTTTTTATATCAATTTATGTGATATAGGGATATTCTATTGACATTTTGACATTCCAAAAAAGTGCCAAATTTCGTAGTACTTTTTTAAATTGCTAAAAATATCAAAAATAAAAACAAAATTTTTAAAGCAGAAAACACAAAAATAATTTTTTAAAAAATTTTAAATAAAAGCTTTATTGTCTATCAGTACCACCTGATCGTGTGAAAAAATAACATATAAAAAAAGCAATATCACTTTAATTTTAAAATAATCCAAAAAAATCAAAAGCTAGCAACAAATGGCAACTTTTTTTATCCAAAACATCCGGGGGCAAAAAAACGTTGAATCAAAGATAAACTTTTTTTTGATCTCATTTTTCTTTATTTTTTATTTTCTCTTTTTTTGATGTCATATTTTTTTTTCAATCATTGTCAAAAAAATGTGTGATACTTTGTACTTATTTTTTTTTGAAAGATTGATGACGACTTAAAAAACAGCCGTGTTCCTTCCATGTTTTAACAAGAAAAATTTAACAAAATAAAAAAAGGTTTTTTAGTCTTACAAATTGGTTATCGAAGAGCTAAGCTATGTTTTTTAACAAGCTTTTATCCATCATCGAAAAAAAGGGCAGCCAAAAAAAGTAGAACCACGAAAAAAAGTGTGTTTTAAGCTTTTTTACCAGCCAAAAAGAAGGTTCAAAAAAATGCCAAAAGTACGTGTGTTTTATTTTTTTTTGTTTGCAATCATTAGTCTTTTTTTTTACAAAGACAAGGAAAAAAGAAAGCTTATCACTTTATTGCATCAAAAAATAGAAGCAAAAAGGAACGGAACATTTGTTATTTTTTCCCTTGCTGCACTTTTTTTTAGTTATGTCTGGGAATCCCAGGAATGGTGCAAAAAAATATTTCAGATTACTAGATGCCAAGGGAATCAGAAGGAGGGAAGTTTTTTTTTGCTTTCTTTCCTGCTGTTTTTTTCCATAAACGTTTTTTGGAAAGGTTTTGATAGATTGCCTTTCTTTTCTTCTTTTATTTCCACTTGAACATCTTCAAAAAACACTTTTTCTTTCTTCGTTGCAAAAAAAAGTCAGCCGGTAAAGTGCCAACGGCGGAAAACAGATTTTTCCATAATGCTTCTTCCGCATTTGCCAAAAACCTCATTCTTTAAAAAATAATTGAATTTCGATGATTATTTTAATAATATCCAAAAACTATTTGCCAAAAAACTTTTGTTAACTGGTTAATTACTTTTTACAGTAATTTGCAAAAACTGTAAATTTGAAAGTGAGATAAAAAAAGATTTGGTTTATTTTAACAATATTTTTTATTCTTTTTAAATAATAAATCAAACAAAAAAATAAAAGAACCGAGTGCCGAAAAAACCGTGACTGAGTCAATTAACCAAATGACATCAAAAATAATACAAAGAAAATAATCCCAAAAAAAAGATATTTTCTTTTGCCGCAGTTTGGAAGCTGATGCCATTTAATAAATTAACACAATCACTAAAAATTTTTTTAGAAACAACAACATAAAACAAATCTAACAAAACAAATAAACTCAAAAAAGGCCTGAAAGAAATATGGAAAATAAAAGAATGGCACAAAAAAAACGCTTAATAAAAAATTGCAAAAAGTTTTGTTTTTAAAACTTTGCAATATCTGTTAAACGTATAGAAAAAAGAAAATACACGTTTTTACAATTAATAGAACAAAAAAAATTAATAGACTATTATATTAAAAATATGTCACAGAGTTATAATTATTCTTCTAGAGTAATTCTGTCAATACACCGGTTTTAAAGCTGATAAATGAAAAGATAGTTGAAAGAAATATAAATGATGATAATAAATAATTCAATTTTAAACATCTTCAACAAAAACTGGTGGATTCTTTGTAAGATCCTAAAATTTCAACAATTAAGTACAATTCAAAATAAGTTATAAAAGTATTACCATTCGAAGAAGCATTGTACCATTTCTTGAAACAGCAGAATTTGGTGAGCGTGATGAAGATGCTCCAGAATCTGAATATGCTGAATCGTCACTAACAGGAATCATTCCAGTAATTTGTGGTGGTGGAGGTGGCTTAAAATTTGGTGGAGGTCTCGGAAATTGTGATTCATTCAAAGTATTATTTGAACTTGGATATAAATCAACACCATAATTTGTACGGAATCCATTGAATTGTGGTGTAGCACCACCATTATTTGTATATGGCCGATTCATTGCATCATCATATGGAATTGTTGCATAATCATATGTTTCTAAAAACGAAATGATATTAAATTATTATTAATAATAGTAAAGTTAAAACATACCATCAGAAATTCGATTATGATGTTGTTGTTGGGGTTGTTGATGATAACTTCCATTTCCCATTGCTTCTTTCAAAGATGAATTATAAAGACGTTTTGTAGCATGTGAAGGATGTGCAGGTTTTCCAAATCGATCTAATGTCCATTGTTGACCAGGATACTAAAAATAAGATACAAATTAGAAATGGTACAGTAACTATCAAAACACAGAAATAATAAGGATAGATACGACAGTGCAAGAATTTGTTAATAGTTATTTTTAAAAAAAGCCACAATCACAATCAATATAATCATCACCACCACCAAGAAATACCGTAACCCGAACCACTACATAAAAACCCTTATATAAATATATATATTTTACACGCGCTCACATTAATTGCTGCCAGAGGAGTTCTTTGCTTTTTTGGTGTAGGAGAATAAAAGGCTAGCATTGCCTCGTTATCACAAGGTGCTTCAGGTAAAGGCTTTTCAGAATATTCTCCTCCTCGAAGAGTATTTGATGCAGAATATAAAATTGTTGTAGAATGTGAGCAATTAGGACATTGACCAGTATACAGTAATGGATCATTACAACTATCATCCGTTGAAAATTCATAATTTGTTCGAGAACGTGGACGTTTATTATATTCTCGTGACTTACGTGGTAATGATTGTGAATTCTGTGCAAAAAAATAAGGAAAATGTAAGTTTAAAAAAATTAGTTGTAAATAAAAATTATAAAATTGCTTCAAAGGTGTTTTTCTAACTACAGTATTAAAACTTTTGAATAGAAACTAACCATTCCATCAGAACCTGAAGAATCAGAAGTTCCAGTATGTGCTGAAGATGTTGCTGTTGATGGAACATATGGACCAGTACGCCGATCACGAATATTCAAAGTTGGATCACGTAAACATGATGGTAACCAATCATTTCTTCGAACCCAATTTTCATAATCAACATGCATCTAAAAGATATTTTAAAATTAATATTCATTACAGTAACCAATAAAAAAAACAAACCTTATCATTTAACCAAACATGAAAGATAAAAATGCAAACACCTTGAAGGGTATTAAATACCGTAAAAACATATGCAATCCAAACAGTTTTTTGATCAATCCAAAAGAAGCCCAAGGTCCAAGTTAATCCAAGTAAAAAGATTAATGCAAAAGATCCTTTGAGCCATGAACGAATCATTTTAATTGTATCATAATCATGTTTGCATGGTTTATATCCAACATTCGAATGTTTACAAACAATGCAGAAGGTCATCAAAAGAAAGAGTAAATTACAGAAGAGAACAGCAGCAGCAGGTCCAACAAAAGTATAAATAAAATAATTTTCTGTTGAAAGCCAACAATGTCGTTCAGTTCCAAAACCTTGTGGATTTAAATAAAATGAAACTCCAGAAATAATTGCAGGAAATCCATATGAAAAGATATAATACCATGGTTTTCGAGAACGTTTTGATGAAAAAACTTGTACAAGCATAAAATATAATTGCAAGCCTTCAAGGGCCATCCAACAAAATGCAGCAAGGAAGAAATACTGTAAAACAGCTGCAACAATTGTACATGTAAGTTTGTCATTGGTACGGTAGATTCCAAATAAGAATACAATTTCAGCAATTGCTAAAGTAAATGAAAGATTCATATGAATGGCATTTCGATCATTTGAACGATCAGCAAAAATAAAGAAGGCCAAAAATGAAAGCATCAAACAAATAATACTTAAAAGACATCCAACATATGTGAATACAGTAAGAAGCATTTCTTGAAAGACTGGAAGTTGAATACCTCGAACATCCATAAGTATTGCAAAATGTGTTAAATGTGAACATTCACAAGTTGTAATTGAACCATTATGGCTTTTCATAATACAACCATTTTCATTCCAATCATTGGTGGAATTATCCCACCAAACACATTGAGGATTTGTAAGATTTGGAGCAACTTGTGCATGAAAAGTAAGAACAACAGGACGAGGAATTCGATGAGTTGGATATGGTTGACCATTTCGAACAATGGATACTGTAAGAATCTTTGATGCCAAAACTCTGGGATATTGATGACCAGGATTTTTAAGTGGTTGAAGATAACGTTGAAATCCATCATAATTTGAATATAAAACTTGTCCATTATCTAAAATATTTTTATGTTTTATTACAGTATGCTAAAAAAGATAGTCTTACGTCCACCACTAAATTCCAAGGCTTCTGTTGGAATACGAGCAATGTCATTCATCCATGCTGAAGAGGGAAAATTGATATCACGAGAATTGGATACAGTAGAAACTTGAGCATGAATATGTGGTTTTGCAACAAAATTTTCTGTCATTGATTCAGATAATGGTGAAGTTAATGTTGGAGTTGCAGAAAAGATAGAAGCAAGAAGATTTTCAGATGAATCAAGTAATTTACTTGCAACATTTCGTTGCTTCAAAGAATTAATATCTTTCCATGCTTCTTCTTGATGAGTTGATAAAAGATAGTTAATCAATTCAATCAAAAACTATAAAGATCATTTTTGTTAAATTACAGTATCCAAAAAGTGTATTACTAAATTACCTTATTCATTTCCAAATTTTTACGATGATATTCTTTTGCAGGTGTTACAGATTTCATAATATTAACATTGTTGTGGGCAATCTTTTCAATAATTGTTGATATTTTAATTAATTCACCACCAACTAATTGTTGTCGTTTAGAATGTGTATGAAGTTCTTTTAATGTTTCCAATTGAATTAAAGAATCATCAGGAGAGCCTTGAATATCAGCATCAAGTTTTTTAATCCAAATTGAAATACAATTTGATAAATCTGGAGACCCTTCCCATTTACCATCAAGTGAACAAAACCACTCTGCTACACCATCAGTATTTACAGGGCATGAAGCTTTTGCATTTGTTCCACTTTCAGTTTTTGGAAATTGAACATATCGTTCATATTTTGCATGACAAAATTTTGGCGGAGATGTTGGAATTGATGAAGTCAAAGAAGATTTAATTGCATTTTCACTTGATGCAGTTGTGCTCAAAGATGTCGTTGTAGTTGTTGGAATTGGTGTTGTGGTAGTTGTTGTAGTCGTAGCTAAAAAATTGATTTATTAAAAAAATTTTAAAAATAAATGATACAGTAAACTTAAAATAATAATACATTTACAACATCAAAAAAATCTGCTTTCACTAACCTGGTGGAGGAACACAAATATATCGAACTTCAAGATATTTTGTTGTATCAGGACAGGCATCACCAAATTCTTCATTAGTAACTTCTACATTACATTCATGATGATTTTGACATCTAAGAAGTAAAAAATAATAAAAAGTAACTAATCACAATCACATATGAGTTTTTACAAAAACTAAAAACCAGAAAATCCCCATTAAAAAAAAGTGAACAAACAAAAAAATATAAGATCAACAAGTTCAAGAGAATGTCAAAAAAAGCCACTTGACAACAACAATCACAAATATAAGTTTCACAGCATGAACGAAAAACAACCAACGAGAAGCTTATTTAAAAATCGTACCTTGAATGCAAGAATATGCCACTTCAAGATATTTTGGCGTGCCAGGGCACTCATCTCCAAATGCTTTCGATGAAACGGCCATTAAACAACGATGACGATTTTCACATCTGAATTACGGTATTATTTTTTCCCTCGAAATTAAACAAGTCTTTTTTCAATTTTGTGTTATCAAATTTTAAAAATATAGTTTTATAACTTTACAACTTTGCATATTCTTTAATGATTCATATTATATTTTGCCTTTTTTTAGTGTCCTCAAGTAAATAATGAATTCATTTGCATTTTATTTTTTCTTTCCCATTTTTGTATCTCTGTTGTAAAAGCTTATTTCCAGCTCGAACAAATAATGATGACCAATCTTTTCTTTTATATTTTTTTTCGTATGTTTTTCGTGAAATGCCAAAACAACAACAACAATAATTTATTTATTTTAATCAAGGAAAAAGAAAAAGTCCCTCTAATTTATATTTTTTCGAACTACAATTAGCTTCTTTGCTTTCACACTTTTTTTTTCTATCTATCCAAAGTATTGTTTTTCCCGTTCAACTACTTCCAATGTTGATGGTTCTTCTTTTTTTTTCTCCCAAGAGTCTTTTCCGGCGTTTATGTAATCCATTAGCGCCACCGCTTCAAAATACCGCCTTGCAATTTTAAAAAGAAGCCAGCAGCAAAAAAAGCAAAGATAAATTAATTGCCGACTGCCATGACCAGAAAAAGGGTCATCTTACTTAAAAGATTTCTTCTTCCTTTTAAAAGCTAAACTATTTTTTTTAGTTTCCGCAAATAAGTTTAAAAACAAAAATTTAGACAGAGAATGTTTGAAACGTGTCAAATTCGTTAAAACTCTTACAAATTTCTTTTTAAAAAAAGTACTTAAAAGTGAATTCAATTGTAAAACAGTTTTGAAACTAGTAATTAAAAAAAATTATTTAATTTGAATGGAAGCTGTCACCTGCAGAAATAGACTGTTGCTACTTTTATGGCTGCGTATTGTTCAGATTTATAAATATGAAAGAGAAGACAGGAAGTCAAAGAGGAAAGGCGCCAAATCCTTAAAAGCTCTTTTCTATTTTTTTGATCCATTCCGACTTCCGTCAATTCTTTCTAATTTTACCCTCAAGGCTTTCAAAAAAAAGAAAATTGTTTGTTTGAAAATTTTATAGTTGTTGGTTGTCGACAGCCATAAATCACAAAAAACTGCGCAAAAGCTTACACTTAACTTTTCTTTTTTCTATGCAAATTGAAGTACGCCATTTATGTAAAAAATAGAGTTGGTTTCTGTTGTTTCAGCATGTGTCATCAATCATTTTCTTTCTCTTTTGGTTGAAGGAGAAAAAGGCCTAAAAGCGTGCCGACACTTTATCGAACCAAAAATGGAAGACGAAAAAAAGTTGCGCATCCCTTATATTTTTTATTCTTCAATCACTTTTGCTTGACTGTTGCCTCTGTTGCGTTGATGCTCGATGCCAAGACAAACATTGACCCCGGCATAAAGGGAAACAAAAAAAAAGGAAAAAAGTCGTAGATGATTGTTTTGAGCTTCTCAAATATCAATTTTATATATTTTTCAAAAACTGGAATAGAAAACTGGATCCGTTTTTGTGCTTTATATTTTGTTAAAAAATTAAAGGTGCAAAAGAGCTAACCAAAAAAGGCAGGTGTTGGAAATCCACTAAAAAATCATTGAAGCAATAAAAATTCAACTAATTTTTTTTCAAAAAAATTTTATGCCATTAACAGAAATTCAACAACTCAAAAAAAGGGATAAAATTGGCACCAGACGCTTCATCGATGGCCTCGAAAAAAATCTTTTAAAAACACATGTTTGCAATTTGCAAAAACATGGAAAAAATTGCGCTTCATTGCCTGCTATTGTCTTCATCATCGTTCATGTTCTCCCTTTTTTTTCCTATGTTTTTGATTATTGAATTCAACGGCTGTCGCGCGGGAGAACAACTCTGTTTTTGTTGTTGTTTTTTTTTCTTTTTTACCATGCCAAGGCAATATGATGAACTGACTCCATTATATGTGATGAGTTATTTCTCTTCTTCGGCAATAGTGAGAACGAAGAAAAAAATGGTGAAAAAAAAATGCAATTTGAAAAGTACAAAAAAACTATAAAACCATATTCATCTCCATTGAAGTCAATTAGCCGTTGACTAATGTTGATGATGAGGTGAGCTTTTTGTCATTGACTCCATCAAAAAAACCTATGAAAAAAAAACTCAAGGTTTTTGTTGTTCATCGTCAAGTTTTTTTTGTTGTAACAAAACCAAAAAAGTGATGGAAAAAAAGTACAGGAAACGAACAAAAAACTAATGAATGAAAAAAGAGAGAATTAGTTTTTTACATCTACAGTACCAATTAAGACAAATGCAAAACATAACCGTTGTTAACCTCTTTAAAAAAATGAAATCTGAGTCGTTAATGCCCTATTTGTCTGCCATAAAAAACAGTCAAAAAATAGGTAGGTATTTTATTTTTCTCGACAAATTGACTTAAATCTCGAAATCTGATCCATCGATTTGAAAAAGTAAAGGTGTTTTTATTAATCCGCTCATTTTCTATTTTCTCCATTTACTGAATAGAATGAATAGAAAAATCAAGCAAACATAGTTAGTTAATCGGGTAATGAGCGATCATCGAGACTCAAAAAATAATGGCATTATAAAAAAAGCTGCAAAAATAAATGTGACGCAAGTGTAAATAATTGTAAAGTTTACTCTTTCTTATTCAGTTTTCGCACTCTCTTAATGATGCCAAAAAATTGTTGATGATGCCTAAACTAACATTAGAAAAAATTTTTACTTTTGCTTTTAAATGTCAATTGTATTTTTTTTCAAAGCTTTTCTTTTCCAGGTGACCGGGTCAAGAGCGATGTAAAAAAAACAAATAGCAAAAATGCATCTGGATTTTTTGAAGCTTAACATGTTTCACTAATTGATGCCTTTCCGGTGAAACAAATGCAGCTTTTTTTTAAAAAAAAAAATACCAGCCAGGTGATGGTTGAATAAATCAATACAGTTTTAGATGTTTATTTATGCCTTTCCCTTCTTTCTTTTTCTACAAAACTCTTAATCTTAAAAAGTGTTGTTGCAAGAAAGAGAAAAAAAAAGTTTTAACATTAAACTTTTTGTGCTTCATCAAAGTCAAGATCCGATCACAAAGAGACGACGAGAATGGCGAAAGCGCAAAAATAAAGTGCCGACGACAGCGAAAATGACAACGACAAGGATGACCTTATGAATTGAAAAAAAGCTTTGCTTTCTTATCGTCGGATTATGCCATCGATGAATTTGAATGCAAAATGAATGAGTAAAGAGAAGAGCGGTCTTTTATTCTTTTGTAAAAATGAGAAAATACAGGGGACATTGCGGTACATAAGCCTCAATCCCATTCCTTCTTCCTTTTTTCATTGCGTTCATTTTCTTCTTCCCATCAATTTAAAATAAAACCAAAGGAATAAATGCCGCAGTAGTTTTTGTTGTTGTTGCTGCTGCATAAAAAATATATCTCCATGATTTGCTGTCATTCAAACCTAACAATTTACTCACAATTTTTTTCCCTATGTTTCTCAAAAAAAAGTAAAATTTGAAGGTTTTCAAAAAAAATTGATGACCAGCAATAAAATAAAAAACAATGTTTGAAAAAAAGTGAGAAATTAGATGTGAAAAAAATAAATAAATAAAGAGAAACAAGCAATTTAAATATATATCCCCAACAAGAAAAAAATGAAATACAGTAACCAACCTGTTCTTTAAAATTTCTTGAGTTTTTTCATTATGGCAGTTAACATTGAGTGAAGTGTCAGCCGATGGATTACAAAGTTTCAAAGTAAAACGACCATAATTTGCAAGTTGAATTGAAATTACTGTACCAGTTGGACAAGTAAGTTTTGCAGTTTCACTTTCACAAAATGTTGATTCTACTAAAAAAATAATACAGTAATGTTTAAATAAATGTTTAAATTAATTATGTACATAAATTTTGCAATTTTATAGATTTTTAAAACCCCTTGTAACAAAATTTTTGTGGCCTTTTTCCTTTCTTTATTTTTTTTGTTGATCTCTCTCAATTCAAAGCAAATAAACGCAATCGCGTGCACATCGTTTTCACTTTTTCTTTCAAAAACTGAATTGAAAATCGAGGTGCTTTCTTCACCGACTGTCACTACTATGTATGTAAATTTTGATCTTCTTCTGTTTTATATTATAGTTCAGATAAAAGAGGATGCTTTTGCAATTTTACAAGCTGCTGTTGCCGCGTTCTGTTTACTCATCGTTATTACATTGAAAAAAAAGAGGAGTGCTTTGGTTTTGGTGCTTTTTTTACTTTTTTTAAATGCAGTTTCAATTTTTATTTCTGAAGCAAAATGTCAAAATGAAAAAGAAAGACAGAAAAAAGACGGAAAATAAGAAAAATGAAACAAATACGTTTTTTCTTCTTCCTTAAAAGTGTTCTCTAAAAAGAGATATAAAAAAAATGTAAACTTCATCAAGTTTCTTTTTGTTTATCTGCTTAATTTTTTTGTTACTACTGCTAACTTAGCTAATAAAAAAGGGATTTTTTTAACCGGTTACCAAATTTAATTGCAACAATAGAGTGAGTAGTCACTTTGCATTTGTGCTTTATCGAATTATAAAAAAATACAGAACTGGACTTTTCTTTTTGATTAACAAAAAAATATGATTCCATCATTTTTTTCTTCAACAAAAGAAGCTCAAAATTCCGAAAAAAGAAGCCTCTTTTTTTTGTAAGCAAAGAAAATGAAGCAAATGATTTGTAAAAAACTAAACAAAATTTTTTCGAAAAATATTATTAAAAAAGGAAAAAACAATTTAAAAACTAGAAGCTCAAACTCAATGATCTTTTTTTATATTTCCTGTAATGCCGCTTTCTTCTTCTGCTGTTGACAAAATCCATCTGCCACTCTGCTTTCTCTCTATAAAAACAAGAAGAAAAAAATACAGGCATGCTGCTTTGTAGTATATTTTGTTGATGATGCTTAAGCTTAACTGCAAATAATAGTCATTCCTCCCTTTTAATGCAATGTACAAAAAAAAGAAGCTTGCCGCTTAAGAAAATATAAAAGTATCGGAAGAAGCAATCGAGCGAAATCTGATGATCGACAAGGCAGGCAAGAAGCAAGCAGCAGCAAAAAAAATACTAAAAGATTTTTCGGCACTTTTTACGCGCACGCTGGAAATTATGATGAAGTAGGAGTGAAAAAAGACGAAAGCGGCATTGATCAAAAACGACTGTATAAGAGAGAAAAAAAGAAAGAGTACCCATCTATTTTTGCAATGTGATGATGGAAAAGGAGACAGTAAATGAGCTGGTAAAAGATGATGATTGACTATGGTTAATCAAGTGGATAAAAGGAGAGAAAAAATAGAACCAAAGAACCGCTACTACCAAAAAAGTAAACTTTGTCAAGTATCGGCTTATCCGAGCCAAAAAAAGTTATATCTTTAGAACATGCACCCCCGCTGTAACTTTTGACCTATCAATGGAACACCTGCTGATATGGGCAACAGGAGCGGTAGCTTTTATTTTAATGCCAAAGAAAAACATTCATGACAGCACACTTTTTGGCGCCTTTCTTGGATTATTATGTTGAATAGAAAAAAGTGCCGATACTTTTTTTTCTCTCCTCAAAAGATGAGCAAAAAAGCAACTATAAAACGGCAATAAATTATGCCCCAAAAGGTCAATGTAATGAGTCGCTATTGTTTTTTTTTTCAATTTCTTTTTTAAGCAAGTTTCTAACTTTAAAGTTTTTTTTCATCTTTGTTTTTTCATCTCGATGCTCAAAAACTATAAGACATTCATATCGGATAAGAGTGTCGTCTAAAAAAATTCTTTCTTATTTTTTGCCGAGGCTGTAATTAGTATCGGCATCACAAGCGTGCAACTTTTTTTTCTTTCTCTCTTTTTTTGGCCTTCAAAAAAGTACCGCATTTTTTTGGGGAAGATCAAATTGCTTTCTTTAGCCTTTGGTGTTTTTACATGCCGGAAACTATTTGACCACAATTATCCTTCATCAAAAAGAAAGAAAGAGAAAGAAAAAGCAAAAACTAAAGTCACTTTCTCATGAAAGATTGATAAAGGTTGTTGTAAAAATTGTTGTATGTTTTGCTTTAAAAGTTTTCTTTAAAAAAAGTCAAGCTTTTCTTTGAAACAAAAAAGTATAAACTTCAGAATAAGAAAGAGAGAAAAAAGGGGGAACAATTAATCGAATTATGCATAAAATCCAGAAAAGATGTTAAATGAGCTAAAGGAATAAGAATAGGCAGCAATTAGCTCTGAACCTCCTCATTCTCGGGCAATGATGCCATGGCACGGAATCAAGAAAGTGAAGGAAAAAAGAGTGGAACAAAACACTTGAAAGGGGATAAGAATAATAGAAAATAAAAACAACATAAAAAATGGGGGAAATTTGAGATATAAATGTAAAGTAAAATACAATCATTGAAAACGAAAAACAATAAAAAAACATTCTCAAATGTTTCATCAAAAAATGTATACAATTAGCAAAGAAAAAAATATAAAATTATAAGTTTTGCCACAAAAATTATGTTACAATAGTATTTAAAGTATCAAAAAACTACAGTAAGGAAAGGTGTAAAGGTTTCAAAAAATCCATATTAAACTATATATAAAAATAAAATACTTACCAACAGATGGTGGAGTTTCATCAGCATATACAGTATGAATAAAAAATAATAAAATTGCCAAAAGAAATATTCTTTTAGAAGGCTTCATTTTGAATGAATATAATTTTTGTAAAATATAAAATGGAATATATAAAGCAGCTTTCAAATATTTATCATATTTTGTGCTTCCGTCGAAATAAAAAGCTTGAATCACCAACGCCAGATTTGATGAAATTTGGTGGAAGCTAAAAAAAATAAATGAGTCACCACGTTTTACAAAAGTATATTACAAAATTAATGTATATCGGTAAATAAGATCTCGAACACAATTTAAAAAAGGCTTTTCCTAAAAAAAGAAACAATTTTTGGGGATGGAACAAAACCACTGTACACACTTTTTTAGGAGCACTTTTTCAAAAAAGGCAAAAGGCGGAGACTTTATTGCTTCGAAAAATCTCCTTCATTTTTCTTCGCTTGAAAAAAAAAGAGGGAACACACAAAGTAAAACCGTAACAAAAAAAACACGATGCGCGAAACAAGCAAGACTGCATCAAGGCGCAAAGAAAAGCAGAAGGGGAGTTCCCTCTTTTCCACATCTGTCGAAAAAAAGAAGAAAAAAAGAAGAAAAAAGAGGAGAAAGCAGCTTGTTAATTGACTCATCATGAAGGAACGAAAGTACAAAAATATTTTAAAAAAAAGGTGATAACATTGAAATGAGGGAAAATAGGTATGACTGAAAAGGGGTTTAAAAGAAAGAAAAAACAACACTTGAGAATAATAATAAAAACCATGACGAATTAGGTTTTCAGAGAAACCTATAAGGTAAAAGCACGAGATGTAAATCATAATTACCATCGAGATATTCAAAACAGATAACAACAAGTTCAAACAAAAGCAAAAAAAGGAAGATAGATCTGATCAAAAAATTGCGACGATAATAAACGAAAAAAAAACACAACACAAAAGACAAATAGCAGAGGATGGGAGAAATCACAATAGGAGGGCGATCAATTTGGATCAACAAAAATATCTGAGATCTATCCTTCTGATGACCACAAGGAAGAAGGAACAAAAATGGTGTTGATCATGGTGAAGGAGGAAAAAAAATAAAAAGTGAAATCAAAAAACGCGTAAAAATTGAAAAAAAAGTTAAACGTAGATTAACGAAAATTTTCGAAGAAAAACGAAAAAACCACCCCCTGCTTCGCCGTGGCTTCGATATTTTGAACAAAAAACACGCTTATAAAAATAGGCTTGAAACAACAATTCTCTCTTTAACAGTGATGGTGGTGACTCGCCGGTGGTCATTTTTGTGGAAATAAATAAATAAAATTTTGATGCAAAAGCATTTTTTTGCTAAAAAAAGAAAAAGGACTTCCTTTTTTGTTGTCTGAAAAAGTTGAAGGAGTTGAAGTCATTCTTCCTTTTTTTGTGAGAAGGAGAAGCACGAAAAAAGAAAAAAAGAAAGAAAGAAAAAAAAGAAGAACAATATAAAAACGTAAGCATTGAAAAACAAAATTGAATGAGAAAAATGCAACAAGAAACTTGGGTGTTGATGGAAAAATGAAGAAAAGTTAGTTGTTGCAGAAAAAAAAAGTTGGTAAAAGTAAGTATAAAAAAATGTGTCAAATGCTTCAATGAAGAAACGCAGAAAAGAACGAAATTAATTTTTTTTGTCGTTGCGCAAAAAGTTAAGACCCGATTCATTCATTCAAGAATGGCAAAAAAAAAAGAAACTTGTTGTTATTGTTTGAGGAGCCGCATTGCTTTCGCCGTCAGAAGTTAGTTAGTTTTTTTTTCGTGCCGCATCAAAGAATTTTCAATGTCAAAAAAGGGATTATTTCAAAAAAGTGAAACAAAATTCAGAAAGAAAAGTGTTGCTTTTTTAGAGAAACAATTTTTTTGTGGCAAAACTGTCAAAAGTTTAACCAAAATATTTGAGAAAAAAAGCAGCAGAAGCAAACCCAAGAGTGTAATCAAATGTTAGCGAAAATTAACCATAAAAACTTTTAATTTTAAATTTTAATGTTTTTAGTTGCAATTTTTCTATTTTTTTTCAACGCGGCTTTAAAAAAAGCGATGGGAATTGTTTCAAAATATTTTTATTTTCAACTTGCGCAGAATAGCATCAACAACAACAGCAGCAGCAAGATAGCCAAAAAGTTGAAAAAGTAACGGAACGCGGAAAAAGCTGTCAACAAAATTTCAAGAGTCGTGCAGCACAAAAACTTACTTTTCAAGAAGCAAAAGAAAAAGAGATATATATTCTTTTATAACGCTTTTAGAAAAAAAATATATAAGAAAGTAAAAACTTTTTATGATTGCTTTGGGGGGTAAAACTGAAGCTAAGAGTAAGTAACAAGGAGTGGCCCCCCTCTGGAGATATATATATCCAAATAGCCTAATATGCAAATGAGAAAATTGGTGCCGAAAAAAGGCATCAAAATGCTTCTCCCCTTTTTCGCCGCTTTCATTTTCATTTTTATTTTGGCACCCTATAAATCACTGATGTTTTTTTTCTCTTTCTTTTCTTTTTAGGGTCTTAAAGTAATTAAGCCTTCTTTTCCTCTCCTCTCCCTCATTTTTGGAAGAATACATATTTGAGTAAGCGTTTTTTTTTTCTGTTACTTAAAAAGTCTTACGTTTTTGCGTTTTGCAACAACATTGAATCCTAAGAACTAAAAAACGCAGAAGCAAAAAAAGCAATAAGTGCCATTGGTCATTTACTAAATTTTAAAATTAAAAAAACCTAAAGTATATTTCTGACAACAAAAAAAAATAAATAAAAGAAGTGACAAGCTTAAAAAGGGCTAAACATAGAAGAAAGACAAAAAAACGGAGGAATATTTGCGCAATAAAAAAACATATATATATCGTCCCTTTTGGCAAAAAAAGGGCGCCGCTTTAATTTCGCTTTTTACGATTTTCAAATATTAACACCAGCCTTTGAAAAAAAACAAGATGAAATTTTCAAAAAAAACAAAAATTGTAAAAAATGGGGAACACAAAAGAAGAAGAAGCAAGTCAAAAACCGTTTTAATAGCAATGTTAAAGAAAAAAAACACATTATCAGTTGTTATTTATATTTATTTTTTTCTTCGGTGTTGAAAAAAAAGAGAAAAGAAGCGCGGCAAAATCAATGATGACTGTTTTTGGTCATCGTCGATGTTGTTTTTTTGACTGATTGATCGAAGGTAGAAAAAAAAGAAGAAGCAATCATTTTTAGACAAAAAGAAATCATGAAGAAGCAATAAATGAATGAAGAAGCTTCTGCTTCTTTTTTCTTTCATTGAATATTGCTGAACAAAAAAAAAGGATGATGACTAGTTATATTTTTTTTTGTTCAAAGAAATGAAAAGAAAATTCACTGTACATTTTTTTAAACGACTCGATGGAAGCTACTTCTTTTTTGTTGTCTGATTTTTAAAAGCAACGAGAATGAATCATCACATTGATAGGGATGAATTTTTGTAAAAGCATTTTTTTAGAGATAGGATAAAATGTGATGATCAACACCGGATTTCTATTATTTATTCACTGCCAAAAGTAAAGTTGCATATACTTTTATAAAATATAAAATGGAAGAAAAATGCATGCATCAAAGAGCTAAGCATTTTTGCTGCTGCTGCTTAAAAAAACCAAAATATCCTGGGAATCTAAAAAAACTTTGAATGGCTCCCACGCTTAAACACAAGGGCGAGCGCGCAAGGACAAAGAAGGAGAAAGAAAAAAGTGAGACAAAAAAGAGAAAGTGAACGATGATGATCACAAAATCACAACTTCGAAATACAAGCCTTTTTTTGAATCCATAAAAAAATCAAAAAGTTTATTAGAAAAAGTTAAAGTTTAAAAAAGAAATTGAATGGAAGCAGCGAAAAAATAAGTTTAATAATAAAAAAAAGGTGAAGAAATATCGTCGTCGTTTTCATTGATGCCGATGGAATAAAAGAATAAAGAAAAAGATGATGTACAAAAAAAGAAGCGAGCAAGGAAAGTTAAGCTGCCTGCATCGGCTGGTTTCTAAATTCTTTTTTCTCTTTTTTTCTCGCAATTCGAAGAAAGAAGCTCCCGATATTTTTTTAAACAAAAGAAATTCGACAATAAAATAAAAACAAGGTAAAAACAAATATAACGAAAATATCATTGACCAACTGCTGTGAGCGAAAAACAAGAAAAAGAAGAAGTCAAAAACTTTTGCCGAAAATTATTCTTTATTTTTCTATGTGTCTTCCGATATCTGCAAAAAAAACAGTGAAAAAAGATTGAATGATTCTAATCGCTGCACCTTTTTCTTTCGTTGGCATTCCTTTTTTTGGAAATAAGAAAACTGAAATGAAAGGCAACCACCACCAAAAAAAGGCAAAGACAACGATGGAGAAAAAAAGATGACAGATGAGTCAATTGCATGAACGTTAAAAAATGGAATAAAAATAATAAAAAAGAAGCGGTAAACTTCTTTCAGGAACATCAAAAAAAATTATTGTTCGCCTTTTTTTTTGCTTTTTGTTTGTCCAATGACCGAAATAAACATCTCAAATTCTTTCATACATTTTTATTATAGCTGTTTTAAAAAAAAAAAAATAAAATACAGAAAAACTTTTAAAAAAATGTCTAAAATTAAATTCATTGAAGCGTTCCTTCACCAATTTTTTTCCAATTTTGTGTTTCCTTGATTTCCGTTTAAATAAAAAGTGTTCCCAGAAGGGCAAATACAGATGTTAGAAAGATACATATTATTCTGTGACCTTTCATTCGAATAAAAAAAAACAAAATCGGCAAAAAAGGCGAAGCGAAAAAAAATATCATTTTTTACACGCTTTTTTTTCGCCCACATATTTTTTTTTCACAAATTTCCCGCTTCAATAATTTAGATTTAATTTTTTTAAACTGGCATAGAATTTTGGATAAGCAAAAAGTAAATGGATGGAAGCAAAAAACCGTTAAAAATATTATATTTTTTCAAAAGTGTTAAAGCATAAATAATCAAAAATTTGTGACAAACTGGATTTTTTTATTTATCCACAAAAAAAAACTGTTTTAAAATAAATAAATGAATTGCGTAATCTCCGTTAATTAAATGATGAAGCAAGAAAGAAGTGTGAGTAAAAAACAGTTAAAAAAATTGTGAGAAAAGTGAGAGTGGAAGCAATAAAAGACTTTGAAGTGACTTCAAAAAACTTATTCAACATCAAAGAAACTTACAATAATTAAAATCAAAAATAAAAGTAATAAAAGTTACAAACAAAAGAAAAATACCGCTAAAATTATTGTTCAAAAGGGATTCCATCAAAATTGAAAAAATTTATATGTCATATTCAAGGCCAAAACATCATAAAAAAAGACATAATAAAAAAAAATGCCGCCGTTGATCACTGCTGCTACCGTTCCTAATTACCAAACAATAATAATTTTCTCTCTCGGATTGCGCAAAAACTAAAAAGGGAAAAAACAATGGTCAAGAAATTTATATCTATATTATTGTTGTTGGAATTCTTTCTTCTTTCTTTTTAAAGCAATAATAATAATAATCGCTTAATTATTCGCCGATCATAAAATAAAGTGGAAAAAAAGATGATCATCCTGCTGTGTTGTTTTTACTTTTTTTTTCATCCCAAAATCTCTTTTTCTAAAGATACAAAGATAAATGAAATCAAATCTGACGATAAAAAGTGAAATGAATGTTAATGAAGAAGAATGAATGGACGAATATGGTGCGGTCAAACTTTTTGTGGGGAGAGCGGAAATTATGTTGGCAGGAAAAGAAAATAAATATTATTCTAATATTTATAAACGAAGAAGGAACGCTTCTGTGTTTGATTAATGATTCGATGGATGTCAGTCAAGGCCAAAAAAAAAATATAAAAGATACATATATATTTGACCAAAACTGATAACACTCACTTTTTTTCTCTATCAAAAGATTTCTCTCTTTAAAATAGTTTATGCAAAAATGATATACGCTGATTTTAATGCCAAAAAAAGATTGAAACAAATTGGTAACAATCACAAAAAAAAGAACTGACCTTGAAAGGCAATAATTTTTTAAGCTTTTTTTTGGATTAGTGTTTTTTTTTTCTCATCAACAATAAAAAAAAGTGCCATGGTCGTTCTCAGCTTTATTTTAGGGGATCACGATTCACGAAAGAGAAGAAAGAAACAATAATTGTAAATCAAAAACATGAAAATAAATAAAAAATGCAGAAAGATAAAAATTTACAACGTGTCAATTAAAAGCCATGGTTAATAATGTCTAATAAAAAAAAGAGACATGAACTCTACCCTCTTCAAAAATGGCAATAATCTGTAATAAATAAAAAAAATACGGCGATAAATATCGAAGGACAATCAAAAACGCATAATAACATTATGACTGATTAGTTGTAAATGCTTCAGAATATTTTAGATATTATGAGCCAGTGAATGATGGAATATGCTGATACATGTTTTATAGTTTAATTTATTCTTTACGAATATCTCACTCCAAGCAAAGCTTAGTGA
>CABFKO010000101.1:8781-20647 GCA_901766855.1 Panagrolaimus sp. ES5
TTTATCCCCCCAAAATTATTTATCCGCATCTTTTTGGGATAAATTCTTTCATTTTTAAGATATTATTGATGAACTTACCTGACACCAACAACACACAAAAATCTCATATTTTTTTAAACCACAAAATTAATAATATAACTTTTTTTAAAAGCAAAGTTTTCCCAAAATAACAATATTTTTTGGAGGTCAATTTTTGCGCAAATAAAACAAAATATTAAAAGTAAAAGTAAAAAATTAAGGGTCCATATGTGTGCTACTTTTTTTCATTCATCATCAAAGACAAAAAAAATGAAGAAGCAAAAAAAGCATCTTTCCTTTTTTTTCGATCACTTCTTCTTTTTTCTTTGTTAAAAACACAGACCGCAAACAGATGCTTTTGACGCAAAACTTATGTTACTTTTTATTCTTCTTTTTTTGCGGTAGTAAACAAAAAAGAAATTGTTCGTTTTTGAAAAAGTGACTCTAAAAAAGGAGGGAGAGACGAAAAGTAAGTAGCAAAGGATGATGACTTACAAATAAAGATCAGTTTTTTTGTACATCATCGAACAAGAAAAAAATTTTGTTTTTTAAAAAAAGGTTACGTCGGAAAAAGGTGCGCAAAAAAGGACTCGAAAAAAAAACTCAAAGTCTGGGTTTGAAAAAATGAATGAATTTGTCATACACATTTAAAAAAATGTGTGCGACTTTTTTTTAAAGATTATATTTCTTAGTCACTTTTTTAATTTTAGTGTTCTTAAAAAATAATTAAAGGTATCAAAAAAAGCTGCAAAAATTTTATTATTTTTTGCAAATATATGTTTTTTTGGAGAAATGATGAAAACACAAAAAAAAGTATTTGTTATCAATCATTTTAAAGTTGATCCGTTTAAAAAAGTAGCTATATTTTGTTGAACAAAAAAAATGTAGCAAAAAAGATAATTGATTGATGAGGGGTTTTGTTATTATCCAAATATTTGGCAATAGCTTTTTTTATCCATGCGTTATAAAAAACCCGGAAGTAATTTTTATTTTTAAACCATTATAGTTTAATAAACTAAAGAGACTTTTGTGTGTTGCTTCTGCCCACTTTTATATTCTATTTTTGAGAAGAATCAAGCTTTTTACAAATAAATATTCTCAATTTAAGATAAATAAAAACTAAAGAGAAAAGAAAACTAACACCCAAGATTCAATTTGTCTTTTTTTAATTCGAAAAACTCGACGACCTCGAACAAGTCGAGGCTTAAATCGTGGTCTTTTATCGTCTTCATCATCCGGGGTGATAAAGGCATCATCAGATGATGGCTTCAACAACATCATGGATGATGCTACCGTAGTTGCAACCACAGCTTCTTCCAATGGTGAAAATATTTCTTTACCCATATTTTTTAGATTTAATGGTAGTTTTTTAAAATCTTTCAAAGACCATTTAAAAAGAAGAAGAAATAAAACGGAAACTAGAAAATAAATGAAATGAAAAAAGTTTGGCAACAATGAAATTAATCGAATTAAAAATAAGTTTTTTTTCACAGAAAATTATTGTTAAAATTGATTTTTAAATCAAAGAAATGCACCAATGGCTACTTTTTAAAAGGACATGAATTACGTGAAAAAGTTTAAAAAAAAGTGACACGAAAAAGAGATAATTAATTTTTTTTGGCAAAAAAATTCGATGAAAACGGTGTTAAACTAGTGGCAATCAAATTCAGAAAAAATTTTCCAGAAAATTTCATAAAAAATTCAATATTTTGAAAACTCAAAAAATAAAGAAAAAAACGTTTAAAAAGAGTTTTTGAAAGAAAGAAATCATGGATGAAAAAAATGTATTGAAATGCGTGGAATGGCCGTTGGTCACTTTACTAACACATCAAAAATATATATCATTGATTCACGGACCCTATTTTTGTTTACTAACTTGTCTCTGTCTTTTTAAGAAAAAATTCAAATATTGAGAAAATAAAAGAATTCATCGTATTTTTGTAAAAATTTTGTTTATTTTTTAAAAATAAAATATATTTCAACAACGAAAAAAATAAGAATGGAAGCAATTAACTTTTTATTTTATATTTTCAAAAAAAAACATCCATGAAAAACGGGCCTCTGTTTTTTAAAAGGTATGCCTCAAATGCCTATAAAAAAGGTGTTAAACTAACAGAGGCAAAAAATGGGACAACATTTAAAGAAAATAAAAGTGATGTATTGAAACTAACTAAAAAATGAGGAATGACTTTTGAAGATAAAATCTTAATTTATTTCTGATCTTTAAAGTGATAAGTAATTTTGTTATTGAATCAAATCAGAAATAAAAGTGGAGGAAGAAAATGAACGTGAAAAGCGAAAGACAAAAGCATGATCAGACATATTTTTTTTCTTTGAGGGAAAAATTTGTGATTAATTTTTTTTGTTATGTTCGAAAAACGGGAATGGAATTGAAAAATAAAAAAAAAATGATGAAGATTCTTTTTCTATTTTAGATTCTTCTTTATTTTTGGGAAAACAAAACAAAATATTTTTTGAATTAATCAATTTTCGAAAATTGTTGCATTTTTTAGCAAAGAAAGGGATACTGTAGTTTTGAAAATAATTAATGAAGAACATTTTTGGATAAAGATAAAACCTCAAACGAAAAAAGTTTTGGCGGGCAAAAAATAAATAAGTCTCGATAACAAGATTATAAACTTCTTTTCTTTTTTTGAGTTGAGTCTATCGATATTTATTTATTGCGCAGCAGCCTAAACCAGCGCCCAAGTCAAAGCACCAAAAGAAAAGAAGAGAGGTTTTTGCCCAAACTATGCTGGGTGACCTTTCTTTTTATTCACTTTCGAAGGGGTTCAATTTCTAATTTATTTGATTAAATAAAAATAATTTATCTTTCTGTTCTCTTTTTTGGACATTCATTAAAAACAAAGAAGTTTTTCGACAAAAGCTTTTGTAAATATAGATCAACACAACAGAAAAAATGAAGACATCGGATAAAATTTGTTTTATTCGAACAAATTACCTATCTTCATTTTCATTGGTGATGATGACCAGAAAAATAACCTTTGTAAAAAAAATATAGAGAGATTTATTAGAAAAGGATTCATTTTTGTTGATGATCGAAAAAAAAGGAAAGAATAATGTGATTGCCCTAAAGGCATTTTTGCAAATAATGTATTTTTATGTATAAAGTTTCAAAAAGAAAAAAAAGAAGCAAAAATGGGATTTTAAAAAAGGGAATGAACGGATAATCGAAAAATAAAGGGAAGGAAGGAAAGAAAAAAGATGGGGGGATATTGCGGATTACATTTCAAATATAAACTTTTCTCTTTTTGCTGATGATTTTAAACAGTTTTTGTCCGCCTTTGTTTTTTTCAGTTTAAAAGGAAACTTTTTTTATAAGAAAAAGTTTGTTGAAAATATAATTTTAAATGGAATCGACAGATGGCTGGCAACAAAAAAAGGAAGACCACCTTGAGAGATGTTTTTGAAACTATTTTTTCCCGCCTAAACTCCCAAAAAGTAAAATTTATGTTGTCATTTTTGATCCCCAAAAAAGTAAACAATTTTTTTAAGTAATAAATTGCTGTAACCAAAATCATAAGGTAGCCATTTTATGGAAATATAATTTTCAAAGCAACTTTCAATAAAAAAGTTTTATAAAAATAACTTTAAAAAATCCAGTGTGATTTAAAAAAAGAAGACAATAAAACTGAGAGATAGAGAGACATTGTTAAACTCAAAACTGTTTTCCCCTTTTTTTCCGTTTCATTTGTTTGAATTTTTTTATAAAAACAGAAACCCTAAAAAAACTTTCAAAAAAAAGAAAGTTACTTCCGCAAAATGCGGAAAAAAATAAACGACCTCGCCACAGGGAGTTCAACTTTAAAAAATTTAAGAAAAAAAGTTATCGGCAACGGTAAAAAAAATGCATAAAAGAATATTTTAAAATTTGCTCCTGTTTTTATTTGAATTTTTTTAAACTGTCATGGGATAAAAAGATAGAGATTTTTGTCACTCAAAATTTTAAAAATCCAACAAAAAAGGGCGCAAAAGTAAACTGAAAAAAAGTGGTCACCAAAGAATGAAAAGAAAAAAAAACGTTGAAAAAAATATTTTTTTTTGATAAATATTTGTAAAGCTTGATTCTCCCAAAAGAATAATTATTCAACAAAACAATTTAAATTTGTCATATTTTTCTTTTTGGTTATAATGTTTTTTTTGTTTTTTCCCAAAACAGCAAAAATAAAAGCACAGAAATAAAAAAAAAACAAAACTTACATAAAAGAGTCGCGTTTCCGATCCAACTTTGAAACGCTTTTTGTTCTTTTTAATGGATTTGAACGAAATGGACGGGAAAGGAAATTCTGCAAAAAAATAAAGAAATAATAACAGAAGTTTATTTTTTAGATGCTTCAGTTTGCAAGAAAAAAAGTTTAGTTTATAGTTTTTTTTGGGTGTTTTTGAACTCATGATGTCATGGTGAACTTATGAAATCTATCATTTTTTGGAATATGTCAGATTTAGAATTTATTGGATTTGTTCAAAATGGGTTGGGTTAAGTTTGTCTTTTTTTCATTGTTTTGGAAGATTAATAAATCTCACAAATCAACCATGACATCAGTAAACAGTCCAAAATCCCCAAAAAACTATTAAATAATAAATATAAGTAAAAAACTTACAGCAAGCTTCTGTGGAGTTGTTGGTTCAGTATCCAATAAACTAACAGATGGACCGTCCTGGAAATTATTTAATGAATTATAATAATAATTTTTGGGATACTGTATTGCTGAAGGTGGAGGGGATAAATTAAAGCAAGAAGTAGCATTATTTATCCAAGAAAATCGAAAGCATTCTTGTCCCTGTTTTATTTGTTGTTGTTGTTGAAAAGAAGAAGCTGGCAGAAAATGTTTTAATGGTGGTTGCGATGGAAAAATATGATTGCAAAGTCGATAACGAGATGTCGCGCGCTCATTTATCATCTTTTTTTCCCGAAAGGAAGCTTCCTTTAAATCCAAAAAAGCTTTTTATGTATTTTTTATCGGCTGCCTTTTAAAAAATGACATTTAAAAAAAAATAAAATGATTAATAGAGATACAATTTTTCTTGACCGATTTAAAAAACAATATAAATGTTTTTAAAAAATTTTGATAAATAAAAGTATATCAAACAAATTGATTACATACAGCAGCTTGGAAGGAATAAAAAAGGGGTAATTGAAGCTTTTTGGAAAAGGTTTTGAAAAAAAAACTTTTTTTCGTTTTTTAAAGCCACTTTTTTTCTTGCTGATGAGGATGAGATGAGGGGGGCCCTTTTTTAAAAAAGAATAAGATAAATTGGAAATGAACAAATTGTTTTTTTTTCTTGAAGGAAAAAAAGAGATGCAAGCTGGGGTCCTTTTTTTCCTTGTCATTATCGAAGTTGGAAAATATATGCAAGCTTTTTAGTCATTTTCATTTTCGTTGTGTTTTTTTAAATGCTGCTGCTTTAAAAGAAGCTATTTCCGTATTTTTTTCTTGGATATTGCTTTTTTTTCATTTTTTTCATGAAAATGCCGGAAATTTAAGTAATGAAAGATAATATCCTCAGGGAGAGAAAGTGCTTTTAACAAAACAAAAAACAGCAGCTTTTCATGAGCTTCTTTTTTTTGGGCAAAAAATACTTACATTTAGATATTGTGCTCCTGGAGCTGATGCACTCATAACATCATGGGTACTATTTGATTGTCCACGAAGAAGTGGCTTCTGTTGCCAATATCGGCGATCCAAACTTTCTGTTGTTCCTTCATCAATTGATTCAATGCCATTTTCTGTAAAAATATAAAATATAAAAAATATATTACGAAATTTCAGACTTTTGTTGTTTTTTAATATAAAAAAGGTGATTAAAAAAGTTGAGTCAGAGGCAATAAATTATCCCAAAAATTGGACTTTCTTTAAAGCAAAAGTGACAACAACTTTTTTTAATGATTGTTTTTAAATTTTATTTTTTTGAATGGTCAAATCTTTTGAAGAAAAATAGTGATAAGAAAAAAGACGAAAGTAAAATAAAGAGAATGTCTTGAAACGAAAATGATAAAATTCTAGAGATTACAATAATCAAACCTTCAGCAGATTCTCCATCAATCGGAGTATAAATATTTTCTTCTGGAATAACATTTAATGAATAATTACTGCAAAATGGATGCCAATTTGCTGTAGCAAGGGATGAAGACATTGATCGATGCATATTCAAATTTAAATAGTCGGATCAAATGATGAAAAAAAGAGATCGAAAATGAAGGAGGTAGAGAAAGAAAAGTGTACTGCTTTTTCTATAATCAAAGTAATGAAGAAAAAAATAATAATAATAATGTAAAGCTACTTTTCTTTGATCAAATTTCAAAAACGAACAAGGACAACGAATTTATCTACTTGAAAAAAAATTAAAAACTTAAAAAAAAATCAGATCATCATCATCATCAACAACAAAGACAAAAGAGTCTCTTTTTCATTTTTTATCGAAAAATATCGGACGCCAACGACAAGAAATTTTTGTTAATGATGCTCCCACTGATGCTGCTGATGGAGATGATGGAACGAAAAAAAAGGGAGATTAATAAAACACGCAATCTATATTTATATAAAATTTGAATTCAAAAAAAAGAGCGAGAGTTAAATCCCGTATTTGGGTAATGAGCTGAAAAAAAAAGAGGGTTAAAAACCTCTTCATTTTTATTCAAAACTTTTTTTTACTTACTTACTTTTTTTGAACTAAGATCGCTTTGTTTTTCGCGGTCACTGAAAAAAAGGCCGACTACGAAGAGAGGGGACCAAGGGACAACCAGGTACGTGAGAGAGGAAACTCATTTAAATAAAATTATATTTTTAGATCTCCTCTCTCCCTCTTTAACTTAAGTACCCCCCTCTCAATTGCTTAACATTCTTTTTTCCATAAAAAAATGGACTTAACAAATAATGTCCTCAAAAAAATATTAGTTTGTAAAAACTTGAAAAAAAGAATTTGCAAAAAAATGCTTTTAATTTTTTTATACAAAATCGTTGGGGATTAAAAAATGAAGTCGCCTAAACATTTTTGCATTTTTGTTGTAAAAAAATTGATATAAAAAATAAGCAAAAAAATGTTGCATCAAAAAATCCAAGGCAAAAAATAGAATTTAGAAAACTGATTGAATTAAGGGATGGAAGTTGAGAAAACAGAGAAGCTTCTCTTTTTTTGAAGTGGCTTCCGATGCTGCTGTTAAAGAAATTAATGTTTGCCGTTTTGAAATTTTGAGAGATAAGTGCAGAAAAAACTTATATTTTGATGGTCAGAAAAAACGTAAAAAAAACTAAATGTAATGCTGATGGTGATGATGAGCCTCCCCCCATGGTCATGTCATGCATTTAAAAATGGGCAGTAAACAAAAAAGAAGAGTTTTATTTTCAAACAATGCCTAAGGGGTTTTTTGGAAGAGAAGATTTTGTTAATCCCTTCTTTATTTTTGTTGATCTGATTTCTGATCGGTATTAAATAATAATGATTATCTGAACGAAAATAGTTAAAAACTTTAAAGAAAAAACAAAATAATTAAAATTTAATCTAAAATCGTAAATTTTTAAGGTCAAATTTGAGCTACATTTTTGTAACGAAGTTTCTAAAATAAACTACAAATACCTCCAAAGAAGTTGTTACTATGCAAAAAAAGTATAAAAAAATAGTAAAGTACAAACACAAAACAGAAAAAAAAGGAAAAAAAAGTTAATCGTTCAAAATCAAAAATGGCATTTATTTTTGTTTCTTTTTTTCTTTTGCTATAGTTTGTTGGATGCTGGGGTGGGTTGCGTGAAGAAAAGCGATAACGATCACCGTTGAAGAAAAAAGAAGAAGAAGAAGATTGGCGTGTAATGGACCGTTAGACTTAAATATAGAAAGAAAAAAAGAAGAAGTTAGAAGTAACCACTACTTATTTTTTTCGTTGTTGTCGGAAGTTTTAGAAAATAAAAATATAAAGGTAAATGAAAAAAAGAAATGTTGCAACCTTGCCAAAAAAAGTTATAAATGCTATAAATGAAAGAATGAATTGAAACCGGTTCATGTTTGTTGGTTTTATTAAACTTTGTTTCTATAACAGTTTTTTAACTTCTTAAAACCGACAAAAAATGTTTACTCAAATTTCAGTACCCTAAACAACTGTATTTCAATGGTAAAATGAAACATGATAAAAAGGAAGAATGAAAAAAGAGGACTTTATATGAGCAAAAAATGGATAAAATTGTGGTTTTAAACTGGATATTGACTTTTTTTGAGATATAGGAATGAAGAAGAATGTTTTATGAGAGAATGTATTCAAGAAGGATGGATGAATAGTTAATTTTGTATTCATGTGATATCTTTGAAAGAAGCATTTTTATGTGAAAATAATGCAAAAAATAAAAGAAAGAAAATAATTTGTGTGACAATTTTATTTTTGTAAAGTTACAATGATATTGACATTAATAGTAATATTTTTGATCTAATTTATCCGGTTACTGTAATGCTTTTAAGAATTTTATTGGCAAAATATTAAACATTTTTTGTTCCACATTTTTGTTTCATTATTGCCGTTTTGCAAATTTTAATATTTTTGCAAAAAATAAAATGACCTTTCATCTTGAATGCCAAAAATAATATTTATTTTTTCGACATAAAATTTTACGTTTTTCATTTAACTCATAAAAGTTTTTTGTTACCATTTTTTGTGTCACATAAAAATTATTGGGGGAGAGATAAAACCTTAAAAATGAAGTTAAATAATAATTATTGTTTTTCTCCATTTTTTTTATCCTTTACTTAAATTTTACGTCCATTAAATAAATAAATAAATATATGCATTCATTCAACAACCAATTCATTGACTGTTTAAACAACGCTTTTTTTTCCTCCTACTTTTTTTTAAAACATTTAAAATTTCAAGAGGTTTAAGTCAATAAAAAGGCAGCGAAACATTTTTAAGAATTTAAGAAGGCGGAAAGAAAAAGAGTGATGATGAAAATTAACAAAAAAAGATGAAGAGATTATGTTTTAAGATAAACTAACAATTTTGCTCCCTCATATCTTGTTTCTATTAAATGACAACTTAAAAATCAAATTTAAATTGATTTTATTCAAATTTTGCTGTTGCTGCTGTTTTTGCAAAAGTTTCTCTCTCTCTTTTTTGAAGACCCCGAAAAAAGCCCCAGCATGAAAACTGAATGAATTGCAATAAAAATATATTTTTCACATGGCCTTCAAAAAAAAAGAGATTCATTGAAAAAGAGAAAAGTGTTCCATCTGATTCATTTCAATTTCAATTTCGAAAAATTTTTCCTCCCTTTATTAAAACTTTTTTGTATTCAATATAAATCAATAAATTTCCTCATTTTTAAAACTTTTTTTAAAAAATTTTGTGGAAAAACAAACAAAAAAATAAAAAGAGTGAAAACTGTGTTTTTTTTTGTGTTGCTTTGCTTGTCGTCGATGCTTTTCTTTTCTTTTGATTATCAGAATAAAAAGAAAGTAGTAAAACATTGAACACAAAAAAACGAGAAACTTCAAAGAAAATAAAAAAGTTGACAAAAATTTTTTGCGGTAAAGAAAAACCGGTAAAAAAAGTATTTTCTTGTAAAAAAAGAGTGCATTAAAATTTTGGGTAAAAAAAACAAAGTACAAAAAAATTATTTGCAAAAATTAATCAATGATTAAAGAAAAAGTTGTTTTGGATTCCAGCCAGAAAACGCAAAAAGAGAAATGAAAGAAGTTTGGATAATTTTTGATAAGAATTTTAAAGTGTTTCTTTAAAAATTAATGGTCAAAGAAAAAGGAAAAAGAAAGTTGTCTGGAACATGGAAATAAAAGATTACTCATTGTTGGGTAACTATATTAAAATGATTTTTATAGTTTAAAAGATTTTAATGAATTTCTTATTTTCAATGATAAAAATTTAAAAGAACAACAAAGTTGTTTTTTTGGAAGTAATCTCTATGCTTACCTTCACTACTTCCATCATCAGAATCTGATACAACGCTAATTTTTGTTTGATTCCGTTTTGTTGAACCCAAAAATTTACGTTTAAAAAATGGTGAAAAATCTGGACCTAATAAATTTTCAACATCTTTTTCATCACAGCCGAGCCTTCGAGCATCTGGTAACCGTACAATTTTAACTCCACGAGCAGCAATAAGTCGTTGTGGATGAGATCGATTTGAAGAATTTCGACAAAATCCACAACAAATTAGCTTTTTAAGAAAATCCCAAACAATTAAAATATATTTTAATATTTGATAAAATATTAATTCTATCGTTGAAGAAGAAGAAGAATGGCGTTGTTGCGAAGCAGCCATTGATGCATTTCAAAGGTATATTCTGATTTTTAAATTTTAAATAATAGAATCCATTTTTAATAAAATGTCAGAAGTCAAACGAACAAAAATGACGAAATGAAAAGAAACACTGTAGAATCAGCAGCAACAGCGAAAATAAAAAACACCGGCGGCAAAAAAACGAGTGAAAAGCAGCCGTGCTTTTTGGGAAGCACAAAAAAATAATACGTCGTCGTCGTCGACCAACAAAAACACAGGAGAAGGAAAAATGGAAAAGAGAGAGAAAACAAAAAAAAAGCAGGGCGTTTTGGGGTGGCTGCTGCTGCGGATGCTGCGACAATAACCAACCGGCGATGATTTTTTTTCCTTCTCTTCTCTTTTTTTGATGCTCACCTCGAATTTTGATTTCTTCCTTCCTTCATTTTTTTGTGAAAAAAATCTGCCAGGGGGACGACGCACTTCTACTTTAATTAATACAACACAACAACATCTATTACTACTACTTCTGCGCAGAGAGAGATATCTCTCTCTTTTATGCGCGAGCAACTAAAAAAGTTTTTCGAGTGTCATCGGACGTCGTTGACAACATTAAAGAATATGCATATATATATTTTGAGAATCCCCTTCTATCCATCGATGCCTCCTCTTTTTGTGGATTTCACTCCAAAAAAGTATGTTTCTCTTTTTTTTCGGAGCAATTAAAATTGAATGAGATTGATCGGAAGTAAGTTGAAAATCTGCGGCGGACTTCTTTTTTCTCGATAAACGTGAAATCCCTTCCTTTTTTTTTGAGAGCTCATTGATTTGAAGTGAAACTTTTCTTTGCATTCTTTTTCGATTTTCCACATTGATCACTTTTCCTTTCAATGAGATCCGATTCTAT
Source organism: Panagrolaimus sp. ES5 (assembly GCA_901766855.1). Lineage (NCBI taxonomy): Eukaryota > Metazoa > Nematoda > Chromadorea > Rhabditida > Panagrolaimidae > Panagrolaimus > Panagrolaimus sp. ES5. The sequence goes on from CABFKO010000101.1 coordinate 19,942, forward strand.
TTTTCCCAAAAAAGGGAATCTCATGAATTAAAAACATGTTTATTCATAAAAAAAAGAAAAAACAAGGTTAATGAAATCCATTTAACTGTCAAAAAAGTGTGTTTTTAAAATTTATTTGTGATAGAGAAAGAAGAAAGATAGTAATCCTTTTTTCATTGATAGTAACCTTGTTTTTAAAAATTCATTTTGATTACTGTACTTTGATTTTTGAATCAAAGTTTACCAAATAAGTTCTGTAATAAAAACATATTTTTTGTAATATATTTTTTTCAAAAGATTCTAAAATTTTGTAAAAACACAAAAACCGAATCATTGTTTCGTCATCAAAAAATATACATCAGTCATCTCCATTTTTTTCGCCTTCTTTTTTTTCAAAAATGGCCTCGTCAAAGAAGAAGAAGTTTTTCGACCCGAAAAAAGACACTGTCATTTTTCAAGTATTCTCTTTAATAGATAGATAGATAAATGAATGAATGAAATAGAAAAGTATAACACAAAAATGGATAAAGACTGTGTTTTTTTTATTGTTAAAAAAATGAATCATTTTTAATGATGGAAAAAATAATTAGGGTGAGAAAATGAATTATCGCAAAAAGACATTTCGTTTCAAGACATACATCTAAAAAAGAAGACGCAAACAAAGACAATAAAAAATAATATCATTTTTTATTTTTAGAATTATATTTAAAAAATAAAAGTAATGTTT
>CABFKO010000113.1:0-20594 GCA_901766855.1 Panagrolaimus sp. ES5
ATCCGAAAAAAGACCAAAAAAGTTCGATTTTTACAAAAAATCGCTTATAAACTAGAATTTTTAACCTTTTGTGGTTATAAAAAAAGACGCGATACCTTTTTCTTTCCATTTTACTTTGAACTAAACACAAAATTATTTTTTTGTTAATGTAAAAAATTGAAAAAGAAAAAGAGAAAAAAAAGATGTATTTTAAAAACATAAATCTTAACTTTAGCATGGAAGATCATCCATCAAAAAAAGATAATATTGTTCAATCATTAGAAAGTGGATGCCATGAAAGTTATATGACTCCATGGGCAACTGTTATTGCCATGTTTGCATTATATTTAATTGCATTATTATGGTTTTGTAGGCGTAAGTTTTTGCATTTCTTATCAAAAAATAGCGTCAAGTTTAGATGGTAAAAAAGTTTGTTTACCTTCACCAGATTCCATATATCCATATAAAAGAAGGCTAAAATATCTTAAAACAGGTAAGCTACAATAAAATTAAAATTGTGTTAAAGTAATAGTTTTTTTAGTGCTTGATCACTTGCTAGTTGATGACATGTTTATTGAATTAACCGACAGTAAGCTTGGCCAAGGAGCTGTTGGTTTTGTATTTAAGGGATATGTTTTCCCAAAAACACAAACACGTTTCAAACAAAAAACTTTTGCTGCAGTAAAGGTACTCTAATTTTTTTTGTAATCCTTTTAATAATATTGTATCTATCATAGATGAGCTATCCAATGCCACAAAAATCTATCGGGTTATTGGAAGAAGCTGCTCGAATGGCAAAATTAAATCATCCAAATATTGTAAAAATTATTGCAGTTTCAAAACTTTCATTTACAGCATTTCGGCCAATGTTTGCAATGGAATGGCTTCCCGGTGGATCTTTAGCTGAATTCTTCAGAGATGAAATCAGAGTAAGTTTATATAGTTTTTTAACTTTTTGAAAACATTTGAACTTTTTTTTTAAAGAGAAAAGATGAACGTGAAAGAAGAACAGTGTATGTTCGAGAAATTGTTCATATTTTACGACAAGTTGGGGAAGCTTTAAAATACATTCATGAAAGTCGTGATCATGAAGGTAATGAATTTACACACGGTGATGTTGCAGCTCGAAATGTTTTATTAACAAATCGAAATTTAGATACGTAAGAGTTTTGCCCTTTTAAATTCTTTATTTTTATTCTTCTACTTTAAAAAGTATCATGTGATTATATACAAACAATATGTAATCACTTTTTTTAGGTGTGTTGCCAAATTAGGGGACTTTGGACTTCCAATTGATTTTGGTCCAAGATTACCAATTCCATGGCTTCCACCTGAGATTGTATGCTCATTGGATCGATCCCCAAAACATCGTCCAGAAAGTGATGTATGGATGTTTGGAGTATTGGCATGGGAATGTGCCACCCTTGGAGCAGAGCCACATTTTCAACGAACTTTTGAAGAAATTCAACAATCTTTTGGGCTTTCAGATCGAGGCCTACATTGTCCACCAAATTGCTCCATGGAATTGCAAGTTTTGTAGACAAAATTAAATATTAATTAATTTTTTTAGTTGGTCATTTTTAATGGATTGTCTAAGTGAACAACATCGTCGACCTCGTTTCTCTGGTTTAACGGATACTGCCACATCCGCAATATATCGATTACGACAACTTGAAACAATATATGCTCATTCAAATGCAAAATTTAATATGGTGCTAAATGTATCTAACTGTACCTGCTCACAACATCGTTGCAATATACCACTTCCTCCATTTACAATTCGTTGAATAATTAACTTATATAACTCTAAACTTTATTGTCAATAATTGTACGAATAAAACCTATATAACACATGAGAGAAAGAAAGAAAAAGAGATAAAAAACCTGTTACGGAATAAGAGAAAAAAAAGTTTTTTATGTTTGAAAACATTTTTTTTTGTTAAATTAAAAACATTCTATTGGCATTATTTCCACGTATTGCCTGTTAATAAAAAGTGGAGAATGTAAAAAGTTTTCTATGGACAAATGAACTTACCATCTTTTACAGCCCTTTAATGCTTCAAAAGACATGAGTAATTTTGATCTTTTGTTGGTTTTCTTATAAATTTTTTCTTGATTTAAAATTGTTTTTTGTTTTATGACGTTTTAAATTTGGTTGTGGTATTTAAAATCATTCGTTTTTTTGTCTGTGAAGTGCGTGTTTTAAAAAATCTTTTTTGAATCATTTATTTATTTATATCTTGATGAGTTATTTTAAAATTCAAATATAGCTGAAATTCTTGTTATAGAAAATAAAAAAATAATTCAGAATATATTTATATACAACCAAATATTTAATTAAGATAGCTACAATGCTGACACTTGAAGATGGAAAAGCTGTAAGTTTTAATCTTTGCCGCTTTTTTGTTCTTTGAAAACAATATACTTTAATGTTTCATTTTTTCCTCATAATGACCTTCAAATTATATAAATAAACGGGCTTTTACTTTGTTGTAGCTGTCACTCGACTTTTTTTGAGAACAAAAAAAGATTCTTATTTTTGATAATTTTGTTACCCTTTTTTTGAAGTAAAATTTTTTTCCCGTTTCCCAAAAACTTTTTTTTCCATTTTCAATTTCAAAAATGACCTCATATTTAATTTACGTGGAACATTTCTTGAGGTAATGCAGAAAAAAATAAATCAAAAAATTTTGTTAAAATAATTATTTTTATATTTTTTGTATTAAAAAAAATGTATCCTGATAAACTGATATTTCTACCACAAACACCTTCACCATTGACCTATTACTTACAGGCAAATAATCGGCATCGATCAGTATGGCCAACACAAGTCGGAGGATTTTTGGTATCAATAGGATTTTTAACAGGATTAGGTAAATATTTTTTATATTGTTGAAATTAAAAAAAACGTATAAAATTTACAGCAAACATGGCATTCTTTCCATCTGCAATATGTGCCCAAGGTCAAGCAGGAAATTTTATTGTTGTTTATTTTATGTGTATTGTTGTAATTGGATTTCCACTAACTTATTTACACCTTTGTCTCGGACAATATTCTGGATGTAATCCAAATAATGTTTTTGGAAAATTATGTCCTGCATTTAAAGGTAATTAGATTACTGTAATTTATCACGTGTTTTTTTCAAGGTTATATTTTTTTTTCGTTTTCAAGGAATTGGATGGAGTTGGCTGTTATTAATGATACCAATGATGGTAATATCAAACATGAATACAGCGTGGAGTTTATATTACATGTATGTCTCTGGTACATCTATCATCACAAATACTCCATTACCATGGGGATATCAAGAAACAGCAACGGTTGCGAAAAATGAAGTTCCTAGTTCATTAATTGATTTCTTTTCAATTGTTTCACAAAATAATCATTCAGATGTAAATTCATTAACTTTAAAAAGGCCATATGAAATAATGACAACAACACCAAGTTATTTTCAGTAAGCATTAAAGATGCTTTATTTAAAGATATATAAAGCTCTTCTCAAATTTTATAGTCATCTTTATCACACTTCTGCGCCACAAATGGTAATGAGTATTGACGAAGATATGGTTCTAAAAGTTATTGATAAAAAGATAACACTTGGAACAATTGAAATGCGAATGGTTGCGGCATTAGCGTTATCTTGGATTATTGTATGTATGTGTACAATGCATAATTCTGTTCATACAATGAATCGTATCGTTTATGTTACTGCAACTTTACCATTATTAATATTGGCGATTTTATTTGCACGAGTTATTCATTTACCTGGGGCATGGGAAGGAATAAATCTTTTATATCCAACATTTGATAGAATAATGGAAAAATCTGTTTGGCAAAATGCTGTTAAATTAATATTTTTTGATATGCAAGTTGGAGTTGGTGTATTAATTTCAATTTCAAAACATAATAGATTTCATACAAATGTCTTTCGAGATGCTGTATTAATGGTTACAATGTAAGTTCAAAAATTTAAATCATGATTTCAATAACTGATAATTTTAGGGATATGATTGTTAGTCTTCTTGCAGCAGCTGTTGCATTTGGATTTTTGGGATTTTTAGCTTTTAAACTTAAAAGTAGTGATATTCGAGCAATGTGTCGAGGTCAAATTGCACCACATCTTTTATGGGATCAAGTAAAAATTAATAATTTATTCCTAACAATACATTTTATCATTTTTAAAGATTCTTCGAAGTATGACATACATGCAACCATATGAAGCATCAATTTTCAGTTTTATGTATCAATTAATGCTTGCCTTAGGCGCAATTGAATGTACTTTTACCCTTTGTGAATCATTTGCATCTGCACTTGATTGTAAAATCCCGTTTCTTAAAAATCGTCCATGTTTTTTACGCGGATTGGTTGCAATCGTTTTATTCTTTCTTACAATTCCATGCTGTTTTCAGGTACATTTTTTTTGCATTTTGAATTCTCTTATTCTTATAATTATTTTTAATTTTAGAGCGGTGTACATGTTTACAATCTTCTCGTTCATTACAGTATGCATTGGAATATAAAAATTGTTGCACTTTGTCAATTTGCTGTAATTGTTTTTATTTATGGTGTTGACAATCTTTTTCGGGATATTTCTTTAATGTTACGTTTACCACCCACAAGAATTCAAGTTCGATGGATGAGATATTTAGGTCCTACAGGAATGTATATTAAGCATGCATGGACATGGATGTGTCCTACAGTTGTTTTGGTAAGACATGTCAAAAACAAAAAATAAATATTTAAAAATTTACGCAAATTTAGATTGCAATTTGCTTTGATTTATTTATTCGCGAAACAGGAAAACAACAAAAAAAAGTTGGAGATTCTCAATTTTGGCATTTTTTATCCTTGATTTCAATTATTCCTTTGCCAGCATTTATTCTTTATTACATTTATAAAAAAGATAAAGAGGCCTTTAAAGCTACGGAATGGAAAGCCCTTCAAATGCCGTATGATGATTCAACAATTTGTACAACGCTTTTATCACAAGAAACAGAATTGGATAATATTGTCACAGAACGTCCAAAAGATTGTATTCCTCCACCAATGGATGCAAAAACAAAAGCAAAATATGATAATCCGGTTGAATTTTCTATTAGCAAGTATGTTATAGATTTTTAAGCTTGGAAAATTGATAAAATAACATTGTTTCAGAGGTCCATATTTTGATATGACCAGACCCGCTTTAAATTCATATACACGTTTGACAACAGCTAAAGCAGATTATACAAATTCTCAAAGTGATCAATCTAATAAAGAGCTTTTAATATCACCAGAATCTGAATCAGAAATTGATGAATCAGATGACGAAGAAGCAGGAACATCTGTATCTAGTGAACATTCAGACGAAGATGAAACATTATTATTGCGGAATAATCCATCTCCAACAATAGCTTTTACTCCTTTTGCAAATTTAAATGTCCTCACTGGTCAACCGGGTTTCAGTGCAGCACCATTACCAGCTTTTTCCACTGAACCCCGTCAACCTGAACAAATTAAAGGAGAAGCTCCACCAGAATACAAAGAATAAAAAGACCCCATTAAATTTTGCCTATTAATTAATTAATTTTGCATATTACGGTTATCATTTTGGTCTCACTACTTTTTTTAGTTAATAATATTGTTAATAATTTTGAAAACCATTTTTTCTATTATTTGTTAATAATGGTAGATGTACAAAGTAGCTTTGTAAAGATTCTTTCTTTTTAATATAAAGTCAACGAAAAAAGTTATTTATTATATTTTAAACTTAAAACATTTTTTTTCTTGTTACAAGCATATGACAAGAAAAATTGAAAAATAAAAGACGAAATCCCTTATGGCCGCTCGAAAAAGCAAGCTTAAAACAACTCAAATTTTTATATATTTTTAACGTTAGCTTTTATGAAGACATGAAGGGGTAAAAAAAGGCGCAACAATGATTTATCTTCAATACTCAAACAAAGAAAAATTCATTGACGCTTGCTTCTTTGAAAAAGAAGAGAGAGAGAGAATTTTCTTTCTTTTTTTTTGTTTCTTCTGCAATATGTAATTTGAATTTTATTGGCATTTCTCTTTGATAGTTTTTGATTGAAATAAAAGATAAAAGAACTGCAAAAAAGAGAGAAAATTAGTTTTACGGTATCAAAGTTTTAAAAAGAGATACCGGAAGTATCAGAAACAATTTAGTACTTTTTAAAAACCGCACCTTTTATGAAGGGATTTTAATATTCTTGTTCTTCATCTATTTTTTTTTCTCTTAGTAATGTCAGTAATTTTATTTCAATCTTCATTCTTTGCCATCTGTCGTTAGACTTCAAGAACGCCAACAACTAATTTGCATCTTTTGGAGGATTTTTTTTTCTTGACAGTCGACCATCATTGCAAGGCACGACAAAATGACTTAAAGATATCATGCTTTCCATTTTTTTACTCTATTTCAAAGAGGACAAAATAATTATAGCTTTTAATAATCAAAAATGTAAAAAGAAAAAAGAACACAAAAATTATTTTATTGCTTAACCTCAAATAAATTTATTTATACATGTAAAAAGATGATATGAGAGAGAGATCAATCCTTTGATCACAAAAGATTATCGGATCTTTAGTTTCTTATTTTTTTTGCCGCGCTTACGCGCGCGCCCATTTGTTCTGTTATATATATATGTATATATCCGTTTCCGGCAGCATATAAAATGGCGGCACTCCTTCCCCTATTGGTTTGTTTCGGCATTTACCTATCAACAAAAAGAAAACAATATTAGGTGTTAAAAATACTTTTATTAGTACAAGGCCGGCTGTGGTTGTTGTAAATCAGAGATATTGTCGACAGGCGTTGCAAAAATATTTTTCAAATGAGTGAAGAAAGGCAAAAAAAGAAAAAAAACATGTTGCGCGATAAGTTTTTATGCCAATGAGGTCAAAAACAATAACATTTCATGGTATTCCCTTTTTTATTATTTTGCTCCTTTGTAATTGAAAGTTGAATGAACAATTTGCATCTTTGATGTTCTTGCAGTCGGATTAAAAGTTATAAGAGGGGTCGATTACGTCGAAGACAATTGAAAAAACTTTTTTTATGAGTTTTAATGAAAGGTAGAAAAAAACGAAAAAGTAGTAGTAAATCGGCAATTTCAAAAATCTTGTGAAAGAAAAAAGAATTTTTTTAAATATGTAATTACGGTATTTTGCGAATTGATTCTTGTAAAAATGTTTTAATATTTTTTTTATTATTTTTCTTGAGTCGAATAAATAAATGGAGCAATTAGTCAAGAAATAGCTTAAACAAGTGGCATAAAAAATTTGTTGCTTCTGTTTTTTTTTGATGGAATTCCTGCGGCAAAAGAATAAAAAGCCAATTATATGAACACGAAACAATGAGATATTACTTTAAAATTGCTTCGACAAGAATCTCATTAATTATTATCTTCGTGCTAAACGAATGAAAACGATTCCGCTTATGTTTTTTGAAAAAAAGAAGAAGGAGAAAAGGCTTCTTTAAAAAAACACTACTTTATTACAATTCATTGCTTTTTTCTTCATTTTCTTCAGCGTCTTACAATATAACTTTTTTTATTTAAAAAAAGATAAAAGGGAGGGCGGAGCGCCAATTGTCATAAACGCGTCATTTGATTCGCCACAAATTGTTATCCTTTGAAGCCGTTGCTTAGGGCGGAGCAGAAAAAAATAAGGGAGAAAGAGAGAGAGTTAGAAAAAAAGGAGGAAGGGAATGAGATCCTTACGACCCGTCAAAAACTAGTCGCATTTATTTATTCGCAAAAAAAAATATTATTTGAGTGTTGATCTACTGTAACGACTTGAAGAAGAAGAAAAAAAACTTTTTTATTTTTATTTTTCATTTATTTTGTGACAATTGCTTTTATTTTTATTTTATTTTAAAAAAGAAATCGCAGCAATGATGCAGTCATTTGCAATCGAATCCCTTATTCGATCTGAAGCTTCAAGGATTTTGTCAACAATGGCAGCAGCAAATGCAAATATCAAGGACGAACCTCCATCATTAACCAAGGACAGAGAAGATGCTAATGAAAGCCAATGCTCATCTTCAAATGATTCAAATGCATTTAATGATTGTGGATTTGAGGGTGAAACGACTTCATTATCAATACCATCAGAAAATTATACAAAATTAAAATTGGGTTATCCAGATGAATTAAAAGTTGATACAATTCAACATGATCATGTCGCGAAAATGCATGGTGAACTAATTTCACACCAGCCACATTCATCGCCTATTGGTAAGTTATACTATTTGATAAGCTTTTAATTAAAGAATTTAATTATTTAAATTTGGCAAAAAAGTTTGATTTTCTTAAATTAAAAAAAAACACTGAAAATTTCATGAGACTGATATTTTAGAAATCATTTAAGATTTTATAGTTTCGCATGAGTTGTAAGAATTTGTTTAAATTAATTTTTTCGTGGCTATTTTAAATGTTGATTCTTTTTTAAACGCTGTTCACACTTTTTTAACAAAATTTAACAAATATTTTTGCAAAATGCTTTTAATATTTTCCATATACATGTGTTTTAATATTTAATATTCAAAGCAAACATAAAAATAAACATGCAAAATTTCTTACATGTTTCACTGATTTTTATTAACCTTTTTTAAAAAAAACATGCATTTAATTTTGATTGTTTCTTTTTTCTCTTCCATTGGTTAATCAAAAATTTAACAGAAACAAAAAATAAATAGTGGCAGGTGAAGCTTTTTTTCTTTTCTTACAAATGCGCGTATAACGCTCCAATGTTTTTTTTTACAATCGTTCTCAATTAAAGTCATAAAAACGGGCCATGAAATTTGCGCGCGTTGACATTAAAAAAACATATTTTTTAAAAGGCAAATTTAGTTTCATTTATTTCAATTGACTGCGAATAATTGTAACCGATATAGTTTATTATGCAATAAGAAGAAAAAATATGTATAAACAAAAAAGCATGAAAATACTGTAATTAAAAATGAGCACTAATTATCTGTATTACCGTAACCATTTTTTTAGATAATCAAGCAAGACGTTATCGAACTGCATTCTCTCGTGAACAATTAAATGTACTTGAAAATGAATTTGCCCGTGAAAATTATGTTTCAAAAATTCGTCGAAGTGAACTTGCTGCAGAACTTAATTTGCCTGAAGGCACAATTAAGGTTTGTCTTTTATTACTTTCATTTTTCTTCAATTTTTTGCTACTTCTCTTTATGATACAGTAATTCTCATGAGATTATAAGAAGCTTTAAGCTTAAAATAATGCCTTCTAAGTTTTTACTTAAAAATTTGAAGAGAATTATTTGACATTGATGCAATTCCCAAAAGGCTTAACTTTTTAAATGGATAAAGGAATGTCTTTTTTTTCTTCGGGATGTCCATGAAGAGATTGAGTGCTACTGTATGTATCGAATAAGATAAATAACATATAAAAAGATAGTTTTTATCCAAAAACAAATATACATATTTTTTTGTTGTAGGTTTGGTTTCAAAATCGTCGAATGAAAGATAAAAGACAACGGCCAACTTTTGTTCCAATGTCCATTGAACAAATGACTGCATATATGGTTAGCTATGAAGCATGGAGACAAGCTCCATTTCGATTTTATTCACAAAAGTATGTTTTGAAAGTTTCTCAGAATTATCAGAATGAATGAATATTTTTTTGTAGTAACATGTTGCCATTGATAAACAATCCAACAATGACAGCTGCAGCAGCTGCAAATCTTTTACCGATGCAATCAATGATTTATCCAAATTCGCAAACACAACAAACTCAACCAAAATCTCCAGAATCAACGAAATAAATTTATTCTCATTTTTCCTTTCACTTTTCTTTTAAATTTGATTATTACTGTAAACAAATATTTTTGCTTTAACTCATTTGCTTATCATTATATTAATAAAAGGCTTTTTATTTTTTATGATCATATTAAGTGTTCAAAATATGTAGCATCATCATTCAATAAAAGATTCAATCACGAAGATCATAGTTTTGGATTTGCAAAGTAACAAGGATATGTGTTTGAAACAACGGACAACCAATAAACGAAATAACTTATGTTTTCATCGTTGACAATTTCTTACCTCCGTTTTTTGTAAAAAATTTAACAGTATAATTTCTTGACTATAATGATACTGTAGCAATTTTATTTTGTTTCACTTCTTTAAAAATTCTCATAAAGATTTGAAACAGTGTTTTGTAAACATAACAGAAACTAAGAAAAAATAATACGGTAAATTGTTCTTTTTCAACTGGTTAAATGGATGGCCTCAAAAGACGCTGAACGACTCGAATAATTCTTATCTATTTTTTATATTTCTTTTTTACAAAAATAATAAAAGCTAATATTTTCAGAAGCTCTTTTGCAAAAAAATAAACAAATGAATGCTTTATTGCTTGAAATAATCAACCTATTTATTAGCATCAATAAATATGCTTTGAAACAATTTATCTCAAGAGAGAACAATTGTTTTAAGTCTTTCTTCGAACTACAAATTGCTTGGATCTTCTACATTATTATTGTTGTAAAACATGGCTGTTACTTATTACTTTATAAAAGGTGAATGGACAATTCTAAATTCAAATGATATTACAAATTTTAAAAAATCATAGGCAAACATAAAGTTATGTATGTTGTTTAGCGCAACACCTACAAGTAAATTAAGTTTCAACTTTTTAATATATACAACCAATACAACATTCCATTTTAGACATTTTTTCTTGGCTTTAATCCATTTGATTCATGTAAAATTTTTGTCATACTTTTTACACAAAAAAATAAGCTTGATTAAAATTATATCAAAACATTTTTTTCATCAACGACTTATTTTTTGAAATTTCCAGAATCAAACATCTTTAACTTTTATCATAAAAACATAACATTTTATATCATTTTTCGAAGGCTCTTTAGTTTGCTTTTGATTGCGAACAAAAAGAGAATGCAAAACAGAAGAAAAAACGCGTTTTTGTGTGAATGTGTCCGTCTACGTAAATGTAACAATGGATTGGGTTATGCAACAAATCTCTCTCTATCTCTCAAAACTCTTTTTTTTATACGTATGAAGCTTTTACGTTCGAATTAGAAATGAATTTTTTCAGACGTCTTAATGTCGAGCGTTATTATCGGAAGGCCCGTAAAAGGTCGGTTTATTCACTCCATACCATTTTTTAATATTATTTATTTCGAGAAGGTTGAAACTTGACGTTATTCTATTTTTCAAAAGTTTTACGCACTAAATTCCTTTAAAAAAATTTTGAAAACAGAAAGTACCGCCTTTTTTCTTTATTTTTTTCACACTTGATTCGGCAAAGTTTTGGTATCCAAAAAACACTAAATGACCACAGTGTTTCTTTAACAAATTTGTCCTCATTTTTTTTTAAAAACAAATAATTTTTCTTTTAATTTTGAGGAACAATAAATAATTTTATATTTTTTTACTACCGTGTATACTTGATTTAAAAACTGCCTTTATAAAATAAATTCATCGAAGACAAGATTTTGTTTATTTTTATTGCATTCTTTCCGACTTAAAATTTTTCATTTTTTAAAATTCAGTCACTTTTTTTGGCTGATATTTTTTAAAAGAGGTATTACCTCATGTTGATATTAACATTATCGACAAAAGTAATAGCCGTTGTTCTTTTCATTATTTTTGCAGTTTTTGTCTTATCAGGTTCGTATTTTTAATATTGTCAGTGGACAGTTTTTGTTGATCAATTTTTCGGACATTTACAAATCACTTTTTCGAGAAAAATTTTGCTTTCGTCACAATTTCCGATTTATATTAATCATATTTTTACTTTTAAAAAATAAAAAAATATTTTTTATCACAAGTTCAAAATTATAATTTGTGAGAAAAAAATATATCAAAAAAAAGCTTTGATGCAAAACAAAGAAGAAAAAAACCTAAAAAGCGTTGCCAATTTTTTTTAGCTCATAGCGTGAATGATTGCGGTTGCAGTCGTATTTTTAAACCGGTTTGTGGATCCAATGAAGAGACTTACGAGAATATTTGCAATTTGACGTGTGAACAACGTCTTAGACCAGGTCAGTCGGTAACATAAAAAAGAAAGGAAAGCTTTCTTTATCCATATTTATTCATTTATGATAGATTTTTTAATGTAAAATGATAAATTGCTTTTCTTTTTCTTAAATGATTATCTTTTTTCTTAGAAAAATGATTAAATGAAAATGTTCGTTTTTCAGCTTTAAAACTTGCTTATTCTGGTACATGCTGTCCAAAAGCAGAATTCTGTACAACATTTTCTGACCCAATTTGCGATAATCTTGGTCAGTACTTTTTTTTTGTTCATCCTTTCATTGATTGCCCTTGAAAAGTTTTTTTATTAATTGAAATATTTCAAAAAAAATATCCCTTTTTCTTTTTAAGGTGAAACACATGAAAATGAATGCATATTTTCTTATAAGCAATGTGTTGCAAAAAGATCACATAATTTTATACTTAAAATTGAAAAACGAGGTTCATGTAATTTAAGAAATGCAAAAGAAATTATAAAGAGACCATCATTAGATTGCAATTTTTATTGTGATGAATCAGAAGAACTTGTTTGTGACAACATGGGTCAGTAAATGTGACGTAATTACTAAAAGCAATCATTTTTTCTTAAAAAAACTTTTAAGGTCATACACATAAAAATTTGTGCAAATTTGAATTAGCTAAATGTCGAAGAATTACTAGAGGCCTCGAAGCTCCAGAAATTATTAAAACAGGAGAATGTGAAAAAATTCAAGAAAAGTTTATTAGTAGAACACATATTTCAATTCCAACAACAACAACTGCAACATCATTGGATTTTAAAGGAAAATCATGGAACTATGGAACCTTTGCTCCACCACCTCCTGTTGCATTTGTTGATACAACGACATCTGCTGTTGATATCGATTCATATGGATTTGGACCAGCTTCTCCAACATCAGATAAAACTTTTAAAACAGCTACCACTGAAATAGTAATAATAATTATATATATATATAAACTTCAATATAAACTATTTACTTTAGACTTGGCCACCTTCAACTTCATATCAATCGATTCCAGAAGTTACTTCTGCAATCACTGAAGCAGGAACATTTCCTCCATCATTGGTATGTACTTTTATAATCATCTTTTAAGAAATAATTTGCATAATTTAGCAACCAGATAATACTTTTACATCTTCAAGTTCCTTTCCAACACCTTCAACTGTGCTGCTGCCGGTTAGTTTTTGAAAGACCACCCACGACGTTTGCATTTTGGTTCTTTTTCTCTTTGGTTGCCACTCGCTTGCTTTGTTTTCTTTATTTTTCTTCCTTCACAAAAAACATATAGCAAAAAAAAACTAAATTATTTTTAGACTTCATCTGAGCCATTGCTATTTAAAAATTGTATTAAATGTGACTCGGAAATAGATCAAGTGCCAATTTGCGATAATTTAAATCAGACACATCAAAGTATTTGCATTTTTGCGCAATGGAATTGTAAAAGGCGAATGAGTGGTCTCGAAGAAAGAGTCCTTGTACATGTTGGAAATTGTACATCCCAATCACCTCTTTTTTCAATGGAGGTAATTATTGAAAATATTATTTTTTTGTTGGCGAATTAAATATATGAGTAATTTTTATTAAGTAATTATAGGAAGAAGTATGTCCCTCAAAATGTTCAAAACATTATAAGCCTGTTTGTGACACAAATGGAATGACACATCCAAATTTATGCATTTTTCAAATGTTTAATTGCCAGCAAAGAAAAAGTGTAGGTCAAGTTTAAAAAAAAGCAATTGTAAAAATCAAAAAATGAAATATTGACCTGTATAGGGTAACATTAATGTTGCATGGTTGCATCTTTTGCAAGAATGTCCTTCGACCTCAACTACAACTACAACCATTGCTGCTACTTCTATCTCTTCAAGAGATCATTCTTTCGATTGTCCGATACCACAATGCCCATCAGAAATAAATGAAAATTCAATGATTTGTGACAACGAAGGAAATAAACATACGTGAGTTGTAACTGAACACTTTACAAAAATATTATACCAAAAAAAGGTTACAGAAATGAATGTGAATTTGCTCATGCTCGGTGTTTAGCAGCTAAACGGGGTGTTGTATTACGTTTACTTCCAGAAGAATCTTGCACAAAAGATTTATTATGCTTTAATGCAACAGAAGAAATTTGTAGTTCTGAAATTGATCCTGTTTGTGCAACCGATTTTATAACATATCCAAATATGTGTCATTTTCGTAAAGCTCAATGCAAAAATCAAGAAGAAATTGAAATTCTTTTTAAAGGTGATTGCAAAAAATGTTTAAATACTCCTTGCCCAATTGTTGACCCTTCAAATGCTTCCCTAAATGAATCAATATTTCTTTGTGATCAAAATGGGGAAACAAAAAGTAAATGTGAATTTGAAATGCTTCGATGTATTTATGAAATAAAATTTGGTTATAATATTACAGAAGCTTATGTAAGATTTAAGAAAAAATTTAATAAAATTCAACAAAAGCAAGTTTAGGATGGTCGATGTTGTCCAAGAGATGAGCTTTGTCCGATTGAACATAAAACTGTTTGTGCATCAAATGGACAACACTACCGTAATACGTGCTATTTTAATGTTTCAAAATGTAGATCAGAAAAAATTGACCATGTGATTTTAACAGAAACTGAATGTCCAGATTCAATAAAAATGTTAGAAAATGATAAAAATTGTCAAAAGAAAAACTGTTCCACGGAATATGATCCTGTTTGTGGATCTGATGGAATAACGTATACAAATTTATGCAACTTTAGACAAAAAATTTGCAATAATAAAAACGGCCCTAAAATTGAAATTGAATATCGAGGAGCATGCTGTGAAGAAAAATGCTCTGCAGTTGACTATTCTCCTGTTTGTGATTCACAAAATGTCACACATTTGGTATGGAATTTTAATTACATTTTTTTAAATGTCTGCTAAAAATGAATTTTAGAATATTTGTGAATTTGGAAAAGAAAGATGTTTAACAATGAAAAAAGAAGAGAAAAAAATAATGTCAATTGTATCGTATACAGTTTGTGAACAAGTACCATGTAACGTTAATTGCCCAGCAATTTATGAACCTGTTTGTGGAAGCAATGCTGAAACATTTTCAAGTGAATGTGAACTAGCAAGAGCAGTTTGTATCTTAAATAATGCTGGAGAAACAATGTTATCAATTGATTATCCAGGTTTTATAAAAACTTAAATTAAAGATTTAAAAAACATACAAAGTTTTAAAGGAATTTGTTGCCAAAAAGAAACGTGTGATTTATCTTTTGAACCTATCTGTGATTCACAAGGTCGTACACATGTAAATGAATGCGTTTTTCGACAAGAAGCTTGTTTATCTGAAAAGAAAAATGGTTTAAATATTACAATTGAACATAAAGGAGAATGTTGCAATAGATTTTGTGATAATGAAAAAGACAACCATCCTATTTGTGATACAAATGGAAGAACCCATGCCAGTTTATGTGAATTTCAGTAAGTAAAAAAAATGAATATTTGACAATTTTAAAATATCAATTAAGAATACAAAAATGTGAAGCAGAAAAAATTGGAGTTTTGTTGAATGTTGCTTACATGGGGGAATGCTGTCCTTTACCTGTTGAAAAATGTGAAAATTCAACAGCTGTTTGTGATTCTGATGGAATGTCACACAGAAATATGTGTGAATATGAATACAAGAAATGTGTAATTGAAAAAACACAACCAAAATTACTTTCTATTATTCATGCTGGTAAGCAAGTTAATAAATATTACAACGTTTTTTGGAAAAATAAAAACTAAAACCACAGTATAAAATTTTCATTTAGGACAATGTTGTTTGCTGGATAAATGTATTGATGAAAATAAGCCAGTATGTGATTCTCGAGGTGTTACACATCTTTCCATGTGTCATTTTAATAACAGTAAATGTGTTTATGAAAAAGTTCATGGGATTAATAATGAACATATTTCGTTAGCTTATAAAGATAAATGTTGTGAAGCGGATTGTAATAATTATTTGGAGCCAGTTTGTGATCAAAATGGTGATGTTTATAGAAATAAATGTCTATTTGAACATCATCTATGTGAATTAAATAAAAGGTAAGCTAAAATATTAATAATGATAATAATAACGCTTAAACTTCCAGAGAACCTGATAAAGAAAAGCTATATTTGATACCTTGTAAAAGACGTGTAAGAGCTTGAATAAATGTTATATTTATGTTGTTTACCGTTTATCCTGTATATTTTACATGTATATTATTTGTTACTAATAAAAAAATTTCATCAGCCTTTTTCCATGCATTTTAACATGTTTTTTGCACTGATAAAATTGGAGAGAAAGAAAAAGATTTTGAAGGATCAAAGTGTTCATCTCTCTTTTTTCCCTCACGTGAGGAAAAGAGGAGAGATGGTTTAATCACATCAATGTTTAAATCTGATAAATCAAAAAAAAACGTTTTGCTTTTTTTGGCGATGCATCAAGTATATATTATGAAAATAATGACGAAACGAACTGTACACACGAAAAAGATTTATCATTTTTCATTGTCATTTAAATTTTTTCAACTTGATAAATAACATAAAAAATAAAAGAACAGTTGTCGACTTTAATCATTAGTTTTGAGAAAGTTCAACATCCAATCTTCTCTATGCATTACTTTTTGAATTTGCGCCAAGGGAACATTTTGCCAATGGTCTTCTTTTTCTTTAAAAAAAAAAGAAGAATAAAAATTGTTTTATCTATTTTTTTCTTTTTTTCTCTTGACTTTATATATGCTTCGTTTATTTTGTTGTTACTGTTTCTCTATTTCACCATTTTAATTATAAAACTTTTTTTAGGGTTTATTCAAATTATGTTAGCTATTAAAATGGACACTTCATCTTCTTCTTTTGGTACTGCAAAACCAAAGATGATTAATGGAAAAATTGTTTGGGCTGGTGGTCCATCATTGAAACAATTATTTAATCTTCCTGAATCAATCATGTATTACATGGCAAGAAATCCAACAACACCTGAAGTATATCTCAAATTGATTCAATGCTGCAAATACTTCTTCGAAAAAAATCCAATTCTTGTAGCTGCAGATATGCATGGAAAAACTAAACTTTGTCCAAATGAATGTATGAAATGTATTAACAATGATCATAAATGTTGTGTTAACATTGATGTGAAAGCACTTTTTAGTAAAATATGGTTGACAAATATGCTCGAACTTGACAAAAAAAATATGTCAACTTTTACTTTAATTTGTGCAAAACTTTATCGATGGAAAAAGGTCGACCTTACCTTTTTTGATAGAGATATTAATTTAAATGATTTTGAAAAATGTGCTCCCGTTCTTACTAGTATTAATTTATGTGTTCGAATTGTAAAAGATGATGGAAATATTGTTATGCTTGATAAAATTGTTGAAATGGTTCCAAATCTCAAAAAATTTGAATAGTAAGTTATTTAGTCACTTTGAATGTTGTAATTTTTTAATTTTATAGCAGTTTTCGAGATGATTCTTCAATGATTGGAGTTTCAACCATGAAAAATCTTTGCGAGCTCAAAAATCTTCAACATCTTGAATCATTTATTTTAGAATGTGTCCCTGAAATTTTTAATACTGAAGACATTTCAACTTTTATTAAAGTATGTCAACCGCCTTTTTTTTTCTGTATATTTATGCATTATTTTGTACTCTTAGGATCATCCTGCTACAAAGATGTTGTTTTCGTTCAATAATCAAGTTTCTGACGAATATAAAACTCATTTAAATGCCTTGATTGATACTATTATTGAATCTCAAGTTCTTAAATGTTGTATTCACTATAATGGACAAGATACTGGAAAATACAAGATTTTGTATGAACGTTATACAGTTTAAGGATTTTAATGTTTGCTTTGTTTTTATTATACTGTTTTATAAATAAAAAAGCTATTATGCAAATTTTATTAATTATTATCATAAAAGTGTCTCGAAACAGATTTTCTATCGCGATTAAGATTTTAAAGGGGGCGGACATTTACGTTATTTTGGTTCTCGCAGGGAATAAGAAATTACACGACAAAAGCTGCAGCATGCAAGATCCTGATTGTCAGGATCGTGCAAAAAAAAAATACGTAACCGTCCGCCTCCTTTTTAAACCAATTTATCAATTGTGAACTAAAAATCTTTGCTCCGATCTGACATTATATATAATCAACAAATTATGTATGTACGCTATTTATGTTCCTTTAAAACAACTTAATAAAACACCCAATTAAGGTATTATCAATTTATTAAAGAAATAACTGAAAAAAAATTAAAACTTTAAAAAATGATCAAACGTTTTTAAAAGAAAGAAGAAGCATTAGAATTTTAATTCAAACATTAAACGACATTTTTTTAACGTTTTGCATAAAATCATGAGAAACAACATAAATCAAATTGATAAAAAAAATCCCCCAAATGACTTTGTTAAGTTATACCTAAGTGGAATATTTTAAATATACTAACTATTATAAATTCAGAAAAAGAGTTTATATTAATGTCTTCGTTTGTGGAAAATTTATTTGCTTTTAAAATTTAAATAATAAACTATGTGAATATTTACTTTTTTAATAATGCTGTTTACTTCTTGAACCTTATTTTGCTGCTCTTGTACAATTAAATACTTGTTAGATATTTAGAGTATACTGAAGTGGCACATGTATAATCAGAAATTGTTTTATAAACTATTAAAATATACAAATGTAAACATACATAATATTGCACAATAAATTATATTTAAAGTTTAAAAAAACGTAAGGGGCTGTCCAGATATGGCGTGATCAAGTGATGGGTGGGGAGTTTCACGAATTATCACCAGAAATGACAGGTTTGGGGGGGGGGGGGGTCTTCGAATATCACGTAAAAATATCACCACACTATTTTAAAAAATAAAACAAACACTCTTTTTACATTGCATCCAAAAGTTTCTTGTTTTTTTCAACAATTTGACACTTTTTATAATAGTTTTTTACGATTTCTTATAATTTATGTCAAAGAATTATCAAAAATGGCAGGTCGAGATCGACATAATGATTTTATGAAAATTTATCGACTTTAAAAAGAACACGGTGATCGAAAGCTGGTTGCAACAGAAGGTGAAGCAGAAAATGCTAAATTAAAAGCTGATCCAGCAGCCGTTAATTGTTATAGCTTTAATAATGTTTGGTTTTTTTAAGTTTTAGTCATAAAAATATTGAAAATTTTTGGTTGGAAAAAAAGGGCGGGATTGGGCAAATATCACTAACTTATCACGAAAAAGGGTGGGTGAGTTTTACGAATTAACACCAGATGTCACATGATGGGGGGTTAAAAAAGTCGATTTTTTGATCACGTCATATCTAGACAGCCCATAAAACAAAAATTTTGTTGCTTATTAAATTTCGAAGCTCTGGGAGCAAAAACAAACGTAAACAAATTATCAGGATGCTGGACATTTTTCGTAAAAAAAAATTAGACGAGTTTTGATTTTTGATGAAGAGAAGCCAAACATAAAGTAATTATTGTGCTGATAAAGAAGTTATTGCTTCAAAATGAGACCCTTTCAAAAAAAGACACAAACATGGTAAATCAATTCTTTGTTGGAGATATAAAAGAAAAAAAATTAAATACGCAAAATTTAAATATTTAGAAAAAACACAATACAAAATATGTACTGTATTTTTGAAGACGACTAAAGAACTTACATTTTCCAGTTTTATATTCTCCATTTTTTAAATCATCTAAACATTCAAAGAAAAATTCTCCAGGACCATAGCAAATCCATTTGGAAACATTATCACTAATATAAACAAGAATATTAATTGCAAATAATTTTGCAAATGCTCGAAGATTATCATTTAATACAATTTCTGTTGTATTAATTTCCATATTCATTAACGCTTTATACTTGTCAACAACATGAATAAGTTGATGATAGTATTCTTCATTTCCAACAATAAGATACGAAAGGGATCGAAACAATGAATTCTTTTTTTGAACATAATACCGTTTCAATGGTTGGCCAATTTTTTTTATATCTTTCATTTCTTTTAATTTCGATGGTTGCACATAATCGAAATTTATTTTCAAAAACAAATAAACATTGTTCAACCAGATATTATCTGGTGGATTGAAGCAGTAATGTTTTGCTACCATTGGATGCTTATTGTAACTAATAATTTTAAATGCATTTGATTCATCACGAATTTCTTTAATAAAATTAAAAAAGAAGTCAACATCTTTCTCAGGAGGAGGTCCACATGAATTTGTTTCCGATAATTTTGTTGATGCTGAAGGATCACTTGAATCAGCTGATCGATCAACGGTTGCTATTACTTTTGTTTGAGGTGATGCAGATTTTTGAATCACCTGCAAATGAATTAATATATCATATGTTTATTCTTTTCGATATAATGATAGTAAAAAAATATAAAAAACTCACATTTTTATTTATAAAAAATGTTTCACCTTCTAATTTTTCAATCGCTTCAAAAATAGTTTTGAATCCAACATTGAAATCTTCATCTGCAGGCTTTTTAACTGACATGATATTAGCAAGATCAGCCTAAAATTTTGAAAATTTAAGCTCAAAATATAGAATTTTAAAATAAATAAATATAAAG
>CABFKO010000124.1:7868-20570 GCA_901766855.1 Panagrolaimus sp. ES5
AAGCGTAGTTAGTCTCTCTCTATCTCTTTCTTCCCATGTTTTCTTCTTGTTTTCTTTATTATTGTAGACGACATCATAGGTGTGAAGAAAATGGAAAAAAATTTATTAAAAGAGTATTTTTCTTAATCATAATATTTGAGCAAAAAAAGCTGAGATCAGAACAAAAAAAATATTATTTGGCAAAATAACATATATCAATGAACAAAATGAAAGGAAAAAAAACTTAAATATTTACAATATATAATTATTATACCATTGTTGTATCGGAATCATTTAGAAAGCTCAAAGTAGTTAGTGGAGGTGGAGTTTTATGCCGTAATGGAAATTTTGGTGAACGTGAAAGTGATCGACGCATACTTCCTCCTCGTCGTAGAAAGTCCTAAAGCAATGATTTTTAGCAAAATATTTATTTTTTTAAAAATTAATAGCAAAAAATTACCTGGGTTCGAATATTATCAAAGTGATTGAGTGATTTGCCATCATCTTCATTGCTAAGATTACCAAAGCATCGAAATGCACAAACACAACCTAAAAAATTTTATATTTCAAAATCAATGTTAAGTTACAGTAATCATAATAGATATAGATATAAACTAACATGTAATTAAAATAGTTAAAAGTGACGCAACTCCAACTGCAACAATAAGAGATAATGTACCCGTATCAACCCTGGCTTCAGGTTCTCCTTTAAGTTGTTGATGTAGTTCATCTAAAATTTATTTTATCCATAGCTTTTATTATAAAACAAAAAACAAACAAGTGATTTGTGATAGTGCTTCAGCCCAACGATCAGCTTGTATTAGATCATTAATTTTTGAAAGCATTACTCTCCTTTCTTCAACAGTAACATATCTTTCTGCTAAGCGGGCTGGCCAAATAATAACCTTTAAATTTTAAGTTTTTGATCATTAAAAGATACGAAATAATATTAAATATTACTTTTTTATAATGTCTCCAAACAAAAACAATCACAGAATTTCCACAATCTCCTAAAGCCCATCGACCTTCAAGGGTTTTGCAAAAGCTTTCAGCTCTATCTGTTAATTGCCTTTAAAAAATAATTCATCTTGTTATAATCAAAATTAATTAAGGCTTACTGTTCTGAAGGACTATGAAAAGTCATTTGTAGATTATCAACAATTGCAATGGAAACAACAAATCCATGAAAAGGACTTCCAATTTCACCACCGGAACTGCATTGTGAGCGTCGCTGACATGGACAAGGAGTTCCAATTGCCAACCTTTCCAAACCTTCATTAATACGGATTACTAAAAAATTCACAATTTTATTTATCACTTTTATGTTATCTTATGAAATCGCAAAAGAAACAAATACAAAAAATGTATAAAGCAACAAGGAACTGCATGCCCCTTGGGAAAAAACTTAAGTGTTTTTCCGCGTTTTTTTTCTTTTTTCATAAATTATAAATAAAATTAGTCAAACACGGAAATAAAAAAACAAACCACCCACATTGTGTTGAATTTAATATTCTATCAGGATCACATATATACAGTAGTCCTTGCTTGGGTAAATCTTTTGCACATACTTCATATGTAGGACCTCGAACATCAGGATAAGCAGAATTTGACCAGTCTTTATGATTACTTGACCCACCATTAATAAATGATATGTGTAAAAAAATAATAAAACATTTAAATATAATCCTATTATATAGGAATAGCTGCATTGCACAATATATGGTAAACGCGGAACAAACCGCCGGACTGGCGACACGCCGCGCACCGCGTCGCCAGTCTCCAGCAATCATGGGAACATATGTAAATTATTTTTAAATAATTTTTATGTTAAAATGATGACAATAGTAATCTATAAAAATACATAATTAAATTTTATTACATGAAACATGTCGATAATTTTTAAAAGTTTTTGAGCGATCAAATATAAGAACAACAATTTTAAAAAACGGATACAACAACGAAAGAGAAAATCAAAGGTAAATCAGACAAAGGTTTAGAAATTGAAAAATATTCAACTATTGCAGATAGACCAAAGAATGTGGAATTGCAAAAAATTTTGCTTTTAAAATAAAAGATCACCACACTTTTTTACCCTTTTTTTACCCAAACAATAATGCAGTCTTCAGGCCATTGTTGTTTGGAGATTTTTTTCCGCTAAAAACCTCAGTGTTTTACTTGTCATAAGAAAAAGGAAAAAAATAAGAATGCCAAAAAAGACACTTTTAAGTTAATCTTCAAAAGCTAGCAAAAGGAAGGAAAAAAAGGACCAGACCGCTTAAAGGGGGACAATATTTATTATAAATGCGGAAATGCTACAACAACACTTATTCCAATTTTTTTCTATTTTACTTTGCTTTTATGTTTTTTCTTCTTCATATTGTCATTTGAAGAAGATGCCAAGGATGTTTTTGTCTTTTGACAAAAAAAAGGATTAAAAAACCTTTAAGAAATATGAAATGCATTGGACCATGTAACTGCTAAAAAGGAGACAATCAAAAAAAAGAACATTGAAAAAAATATGATAAAGATGTTTTTTATATTTTTCTTTCACTCTCTCTTTTTGGTCCCATACTTAAAGTTCAATAGAATTTTAAAATGGGCAGTTTAAGCTTAATTAAAAAAAGAGAATGGCAGGAAAAATGAAGGGAAAAAAAGTAAAGAAGGGCTAATAGACTTTTAATGAGATATAAAAAAATTGCAATAAGGAAAAAAAAATTAAAAGATAAAAATTTTTCAAAAAAAATCAACAAGATTTGTTTCGATGAATCGAAAAAAAAAGCTTGTGAATGATAGTTGGTTGATTGATGACAAAATTGCAAAACAACATAAAAATTTGACAAATAGAGAGCAAAAAAAGCAGCTTGTTAATGGATGTAACAATATAAAAAGTTTTTGAATGCAAATTTTATTTATGCTAAAACGATTTCATAAACCGGTCAACTACTATGAATAAAAAAGCAAAAAAAAACTTCAAAAGTTGTTTTTATAAAAATTATTAAAGCATAAATTGGTGATGTTTATTTTAATATAAAATAAAAAAAGAAGCAAAAACTAAATTCAGATTTAATGCTTTAAAGTCTTTAAATAGAAGCATCCGTTTACGAGAAAAGACAGTCTACAAATTTTCATCGAATGACTGATTTTTTTTACTTTGTAACATTTTTAGTTAAAAGGGTCATTGTTATTTTAAAAATTAAAAATCATTTAAAAAAGCAATGATTTAAAAGAAGAAAATCATAACAAAAATTATTTTGTGATTATTATTGACAAGACAACAAAAAAATCTTTAAGAATATCGCGATCTTGTCGATATTTTTTTTTCAAAAAATGAGACGTGAACAATGGCCATTGAGACACGCCAACCTGCCACCCTCTTCTTTCTCCAAAAATCTTAACGCCTCTCTTTTAGACGATTCATATCTTATCCCCTCCAGCAGCAGTGACAACACAAACGAGTCAATTTTCTTTTCACTCTAATGTCGGCAAAAAAAGAGTAAGTTTCACCTTTTTTTTTTGAACAGTTGCGCCCAATATAATTCTCTAACTTAAAAATGGATGAGAAAAAAAAAGTGTAGAAAAAAGAGGCGTCGTATTATTCCTTTACCTCAAGAAAAAAAAGAAGAAAAAGTTTTTTTATATTCTTTATGGCAGTTTTAAAGAGGAAGGACCCAGAAGAGAAAAAAAAGAACTTTTTTTGGTGATGGCTCTTATATTACAATGGAATCAATGTTTAAGCAAAATGCCATACATTCCATGAGCAAGCAATTTGTTCCCATTTCCTGTCACAAATAAAACAAAAAAGACAACATAATCTTCTCTTTTTTTGTGACTCTTTAAAAATATTTTTATAAATATTATTTTTTTCATTCATTTTTGACAAAATGAGCAATAAGCAAGGAAAGTATTTGTTGCAAATTTAAAAAAAGCATATAAAAAGGATAAAAATGATTTTCTTTTTCATTGAGAAGCGTTAAAAATCACATCTGTCTTTAAAATTAAATAAAAGAGAAAAAGAAGATCAAGACAATCGCTTCCGACAAGCAAAAATTTTTGGTTGGATCGTAGGAGGTGTTAACTTGTCAAAAAATTTCATTGACAATTGATTCAAAAATTTGTTTTAAATCAAGCAAAAAAAGAAATTTAAATTTTTCTAAGTTACTTGAATAAAATTATTTGACTCAAAAATAGGACTCGCTATAAATTGTTATAATATAACACATGATCAATCAGCTATGGATTGAGCAATAAATTTTTTTTGAAAACATAAAGTACTTAAACTATCTTTTGATCACCATGATCAAATAATCTGATAAAATAAAATGTTAAAAATTTTTAACATTCTTTTCCTAAATCTTAATGGAACAAGGGAGGAGAAAGAGAGAATTTCTTTCTTTTTTATTGTCTTTCAAAACATCCGGTAAGCTTTAGTTTCAATTGTCTACAATTTGCAATTAACAACAGTTGTTTTCTCATTTTTCAGTGATCTTGTTAAAGAATTGTTTTTTTAATCATCATTTAGTTGATGAATGGCAAATTTTTCATTTTTTTGTGGAATCTAGCTTGTCAAAAAACCTAAAAAATAAATGAATATTGTCTTGTCACCTTAAAACATTGTGTTTTTATTTAAAAAGCAAAACATATCCACTTAAATTGACATGAATCGTTATAAAAAACTCATTTGTAAAAATAATAAATAAAGATTATTGTTATTTAAAAAACAACAGAAAACGAAAAGAATATTCCTTTGAAAAAAGCGATACCGTAACATATAGAATGCTGGAATACGATTTTTTGTCACTTAATTTTTTTAAAATATTTCATTATTGTTTAGTAAAATAGTGTTAACTAAAAAATACTAAAACTGTTTTCAAAATATGATAATGCAGTCTTCTAATAATTTCTATCGATTCTTTGCTATAAAATTATTTTTTCCTTTCATGCTTGTATGAAGCAGGAGACTATTCGATTTTATAAGAACTGTTAACTTTTATATATAATTATCAATAGCGATAATATGCATTTAATTCTAACAATTGTCTTTTCTAGCATTTTTAACAAACTTTAAGTTTCAAAAGCTTTGCAATTTATTTGTTTTTAGGAAAACTATAATTATTTTTAGATGCTTTTCATAAGTTAAGTACCGGTTTTTTTAAAAAAAAGACTTTTAAATTTCCAGTATTCATATTCGTCGAGTCTCGAGTATTGCTTAACTTGTCAATATTTCTCTGCTTATTTTTGATAATAATTAAAACATAATACAGTGATTGTACGCATTGGAAAAATGTGGCAGTTTCTTTTGAAACTAGAGCCAAAAAAATCGACAAGGAGATACGAAGGTTCATGTCAATCTGAACTTAACTGATAATAAATTTTTTACATCAAAAAAAGATGCAGACGGATAAAAAAATGAATTGATAGTTCAAAATTGGAAGTGTTTTTTTAGCTTCAAAATAGCAAATTTTTTTTGTTGATCAATAAAAAACGTAATGCATACCCGATTAATAATCTTTTATATTCATTGATTTTTATTTACGCTTACCTTTCATGGTTTTTGTTTGAAGGATATTAAAAATAAAAGAAATTCCAAATCTACTATCCAAAAAAGAAAATTCCTTTTTTTTAAACTTTTTTGATTGTGATAAATAATTTTTTGATAACTATTTTTTAAATGAAGCAATAAAATTTAGAACATGCATGTCTCTTTATTTTCCTCAGCAACATGGGGGAGCACAAACAAAGTTGACACAATCAAAAAAACACACGAAAATAAAAATGAACTGGCTTTCTCCTTTTCCCCACTTTTTGCCAGGTTGGTTTCACTTCACGTTTTTTTAAAACATTTTTTTTATTTTTCAATGAATTTTAACTGAAACACTTTTTTTATTATCATTATTTTATTACCATTCTTTATTCATCTTTGATTTTTTTTGTCTTTTGACGTTGTTTTTAATAAAATATTACAACTTTTTTCACTGATTTGCACTTTAAATTATATTAATTTTTTTTCACGTGCTTTTAAATTTTGTGTTTTATTTATTATACAAATATCTTTTCTATTTCATTTAAGCCATATTTTAAGAGGTCATGGCGACTTCAAGAAGTAATGAAAATAGAGGCGGTTCAAATACAACTACAAATGAACCGGAACTTTGTTTAGTTTGTTAGTTCTATAATTATTTAGGAATTATATAAATGACTTGTTTCTTTTATTCCAGGCAATGATGTTTCAACCGGATATCATTACAATACTCCAAGCTGTAATGGATGGTAAGTTTATATCAGAAGTTTAATAGCATGATCTAAAACCCTGAATTTTAGTAAAACATTTTTTCGACGTACAATAATGAAAAAACAAAATTTTGTATGTCAATATGATGGCAAATGTATAATTGATAAAAGTAAATTTGTAAAATGCAGTTATGCAATTTAAGTAATTGAACTTCAGGTATAAGATGTGCGTGTAGACATTGTAGATTTCAAAAATGTTTAACTGTTGGCATGGATCCAAAAGGTACTTGTAGTGTAATCAAACTATTTCATATATATATATTTAGCCATTCAACAAAATCGTGATCCAATTGGATATACAAAACGAACAAGAAGATATCCAGCAGCAAAGACAGTTGCTACAGTTCCACCAATAATAACAAGCAATCCTCAAACGAGCAATTCAGTATCTGTTGAACCAATAGATCCTACATGGAATCCGGAGCATCAAGCAGAAGATATTTTATTAGAAAATTTAATGCAAGTTGAAAGACATATTGAATCTATTAGGTTTATTTCCTTCCTAATTAATCCCAAATATATCGTGTTTTGGTTTTTAGAAATTCACATATGACAATGAAAAAAGCATTGATTGAAGCAGTGCTATCTCCATCAATATTTGATAATCCACAATTTCTTGAATTTCATGCTCAATCAAAACATACCATGGATATATTAAGGCCAGCAACACAAGGTGATTATCATTATTGGCATGAAAGAGAATGGGCAATTATGATTGAATGGGCAAAAACTATTCCAGTATATAATCATCTTGATTTAAATGACAAAGTTTGTCGAAAATCCAAACTTCAAAATACATAAAATATATTAATTTTTAGTTGGCACTTTTAAGACACTCAGCTTTTCCATATCCATCATTAATTCAATGCTTTTATACACCTGATAAAGGTCCAGATGTTATTGTATTTCCAAATGGAGCATTTTTTGATAAAAGTCCTGAACCATCAAGGTAAAAATAAATAGCGTTTAAAGTTGCAAATAATAAAGTGGAATATTTTTAGACCAGCAGGATTTACAAGAAAAAAGCATCAAATGTTAGATAATTTATTAAAACCAATGAGAAAACTACATATTGATGCGAATGAATTTGCTGCTGCAAAAGCAATATTTTTCTTAAATCCAGGTAAAGCAGCTTTTGAGATAAACACGTGCGCGTATTTTTTAAAAAAAGCTACAAAAACTAAATATCAATTTCATGTAACAGATTAATCTTTTATAATTTTTTTAGATGCTGATGATTTAAATGCATTGGTGAGAAATAAAATTGCTGATGGTCGATCGGCAATTACAAATGCATTATATCGATATATGGTGAAAAAAAGAGGGAATGAAGAAGCTGCCGATAGATTTGGAAAGCTTTTACTTCTTGGTACTGTAATCGCAACAATGGCAGTCGAGATGAAGGAGGCTGTCGTAGTCGCCAATTTTTTTGAACAAATTCAATTTTCACCATTTGCAAAGCAACTATTATTTGGTATTAGAGATGATGATATTGCTGAAGTAACAACACCAAAAGGAGAAATTTATTAAAAAAAACTTGTGTATTCAAAACTTTCTTAGATTCCAGTCATCAGAAAGAATATTGTTATAATTTTTGTTGTATCGTTTCTGCTACCTCCCCTCACAGAATATTTCACTTACTCAAAAGAAAATTACAAATGTTTATTTTATCAGAAAATATATTAAATGTATCTTTTTTGTATCGGGTTTTTTTTGTTAAATTTCAGGATTACCGTTAAACTAAAAATCATTTTCCATATAAAAAATTAAAAATTGTAACTAATAAAGATTTTTTTATATAACTTGTTTGAAAAAAAAAATAAAATAAAAAAGGCAATTGTTTACTTAGAAGTCAATGTTGCGCGAAGCATTCAATAACTAGTGCATGACCACTACCCGGTTCATTTCCCAAAAAAATGTATTTGTTGTCTAGAAGCGGTCAATCGAAAATTCAAACATCAAAAGTTTTCGTTATACTCAAAGGTTAGATCAATAATCGAAGAAAAAAAGATACCTATGAAAAACATTTTGTTTATCTCCTTATTATTATCTTATCTATTATGTATTTTGGCAAGAAAAAAGGAATGTGAAACAGAAGCTGATTGCCAACGGCATTGGCCTCAATCAACATGTAAACGAAATCGATGTACATGTTTAGAAAATTATATTCGACGAAAAAGTGATTCAAGGGGATGGATATGTTTATCGCTACTGGATGCATGTAAGTCATTTTTCCTTTCAACAAAGAGATTAATTGCTAATACGTATTTTTTAAAGCCACTTCAATGATTGGCCCGCCTTTAACTTGCCCTCTACCTGATGGAGCTGGTTTTCGTGTTTTGCTAAAAGATGAAGACAATTCTGCAATTTATTGTGATTCAGAGAAAAAACCTTGCCCAAAACATTATGAATGCATTCAAACAATAGGACAATTTTCATCGGAATGGAATGGTGTATGCTGTCCTCGAAAAGGTACTCCCACTATACAATTTTTACAATTTCCTCCTCTTTTTTGTCTTTAATTTCTCAAAAAATATCTTTTATTTTGTTTTAGAAGTATCATGCTCTCCAGATGATGGAGTTGAACTTGATATTGATGGATGGCTTCCACGATGGCATTATGATGGAAAAAAATGTCGAGAATTTATGTGGAATCCGAATCTTGCGCATTCTCCAAATACATATGTAACAAAAGAACATTGTGAAAGTTATTGTATTGATTAAAAACCCTATTATTAATATTTATTTTTGAAAACAAAAATATAATAGAACTTTGACTCTATTAAAAAAATACGGGATTTTGTTGAAAGATTATCCACTTTTTTATTTCAAACAACAAGAAAGAAAGAAATTTCCACGCTTCATTGCCCATTTTAACTTCTTTCTCATGACTTTTATTTGCGTACATATACTTTTTTAAAGTCACGTTTTGTTCTCATTTTTATATTTATATTTAGATTTAAACAAAAAAAAAAATGAGAATATCGGACTTATGTTTATGCCAACCATAATTTTTTTCGTGCAAAAAATTTGGTGGTTTGCTGCTACTGCTGCAATTTTATAGTGCTTTTTTTCCAACAAAGGACAATAACTCAGCAATAAGTCAGTCCGTTGAGAGAGCGAAAGAGAGAGAGAAAAAAAGAAAGCGGGGCGATTGACCCCCTGCGCAACATTTTTCGTCAACACAATCCCTCGTGACTGACCCCCATTGATGGTAGCGACCGACACGACCATCAACACCCTTACAAAGCGTCAATCATAGATATTTAATTACATGCATGTGATTGTTTTGCAAGCCCCATATTTTTTTATATTATTATTCTCCTCGAAATGTTGTTGTGTCTTATTATGGTTATTTTTCTTTTTTGCTTTTGCATTTTTTTGTTTGTATAAAAAGTAGTTTTCTTTTGTCGATAAAAATATATTTCGTAGTTTGCTATTCTGCAACCGGCTGTTTTCGAAAAAAAAGACAAACTTAAAACTTGTTGCACTACTTAAATTTCATTTTTTTTTTGAGACTTTATCAACAAGCTTTGTCTACACTTTTAACTATTTATTAACAAACTTTTTTTATTATTCCAACAACTTTTAAATTTTTATGTACGACAATAACAAAAAAGTCGGTGTCTCATTGATGATGTCGTCATCAAGGAGTGCTTTCTTTCGTCGTTCTCTTTTCTTCTCCTTCTTCTTTAAAGTACGCTCCCATTTCAGTTCATTTTGAGTTGTTGAATAGAGTTAGTTTTGCTGGACGACTAGAGGATTTTTTTGCCAACCATGTCATGCCTGTGTGTATATGTAGCTTTTGAAGTAGATGTGCCATCTTTTACTTTATTGCTTCAGAAGGAGGGAAAAAAACCGCGCGTTCGACATTCTTTCCTTCATATTTTTTTGCGCATGCTTCTTCGAATTCATTTTTTCTTCGTTATTCTTTCTTTCTGTTTTTTTTATTGATTTAAAAAAATTGTGTTAATCCGTTAAAACAGGATTTTATTCAACAAAGTTTTTTTTGCGAAGAAACTATTATCGATGTTGCTGTTAATTGTTTACAAAAATATGCATTGTTGTTAAAAGAGCGTTTTTTTTCTTCAAATGGCACGTGATTTTTGCATTCTTTTTTAAAAGAAAGCATATGTATGTGAGAGGGTAATAACATCGGTCTTGGCGGTAGTGTCAACTGCAAGAAGCCGCTCGATCTCAATTTTTTGATAACAGTTGTGCAACGGTGGTAGAAAAAAAAATAAAAGAAAAAGAGAGAAAACAAAACACAGATTTATTTGCCTTCCCTTTTTTTGCAAGATGGCAAGAATCAGCTGACCAATCAAATTTTTTTTTCAAAAAACTTTTCTTTTCTCAACCTTTAAAGACGAAAGAAAGAAAATCTCATTAAATGCGCATTATACTCAAAATGAAAAATAACGGCGCTTTTTTTCAAATGTTAGTTTTATTCTTTCTCATTCGTGTTTTTGTAAACCACGTGAAAAGAAATACATCAAAAGAAGGGAGAAAGAGAAAAGAAAGTTGAGCCAGGTTTATTTCCAAAGGCGCGGTACGTGAATAATAAAAAAATAATAAAAAAATTTTACAATTGTTTATCAAAGATAGAAGAAAAAGAAAAGTTTCATTATTGTTATTTACAGCTTTGCTCGAAGTTTTGCACTCTGAATTTTATATTTTTTTAAATATTTTTCTTATGAAGCAAAATGGAAATCTCACAGGAAGTAACATTATTTCAAATCTACTTTTAAATGAAACAAAAATAAATTGTCAAAATCCTCTTATTCTTCCAAGGGTAAGCTTTTTGTATGCTCGTTTTTTATCAATTCATGCATTTTTTATTTTTTTTATAGGGTGAAGATTCTGTCACTGAAGAGCAAAGAAATACAGAAGTTCAATGGCTTTGTAAACAAGGTAAACAACTGGACCTTGGATTAGATACCGTTGGAGCAGCAATTTCAATTTTTGATCGAGTTTTAACACAAACATGTGTTCGTTCAAAGTAAGAAAATAAATTTTGCACTACAATGTCCTTCAAAATATATTTCAAAAAGGGTTTACAAACCTTTAAATTTTGTGCATTTTTGAAGGACATTGAAATTTAAAAAACAACAACAATAACAGTTTAAAAATTAATTCAATACCGTAATCTCAATTATATTTCAGATATGCCAATTGCGTTGCTGTTACATCATTGTATATTGCCATTAAATTATTTGAAGAAGGCCTTGATTCAATTGGCATTGAAGATATTTTAAATGATTTTGATGTTGAATATTCAATTAATGAAGTTTTACGAATGGAACGTAGCATTCTTGCAAAACTTAAATGGCATTTAATTTCTCCAACCGTTGAAAGATTTATTTTTGCAATGCTTTCACAATTAGGCAGCAGTATTACCGTTGATCCAATTGCGTTACGTGAAAAAGTTGAAGATTTATTCAGTTGTTGGAATTTAATGTCAAAATATCGTCCGTCTTTACTTGCCTTAAGTTTAATTTCAGTTGTTATGAATCCAGATGAAGATGGTCTTGAAAGTTTAAAATTATGCGCAAGACTTATGAAAACTTTTGAAGTATGAATTTTAATTATTTATTCTTTCAGTTTTATTTTAATTCTGACATATTTCAGATTGATCAAAAAGAGCTACGTTCATGCTCTTCACTTCTTGAAGATCTCTTTTATGGTGAATCAGATAAAGAAAACTGATCACAAAAAAATTGTGTCTTTCTTAAATTTTTTCACTTTTTTCCCAAAAAAAGAAAGTGTGAAAAATTGTATTTAGAAAAAAAAATCCATCCTGTAACATAAACAAAATTAATAATTTATTCGTGCAAAACAATTGTTTTTTTAATTAATTATTATTTGTTCAAACTTGTATATTGTAATCTCACTTTTTTATTACTATCCTTAATATCTAAAAATCGAAAAAATAACTTTAACACACTCATTCATAGTTACTGGTTAACTTTATATATGTACTATATCTTTTTTTATTGTTTAATGTCCTGGTGACATCTTCAAACAATATATCATCTAAAATTTTACCTGTAAAAAAACCTGTAAACACTTTGATGCATTCCCATTTTTTTGTTTATATTTCATTTTTACCATTTTAAATGGTTTTGTGTCGATTTGGCTTGTTGCAATAAAAAACTTGTTGAAAAAATATTCTTTGAATTACAAGGCAAAAAATTATCAGTTTAAAGGATCAATAAAAAAATAAAAGGAAAGAGAAAGTTGATGGTAATTTTTTTCAAATAAATCGATTTATGTTCCAAACTTATGCGCAAAAGAAAAGAAACGTGAACAAAAAAATGAAGAAAAACAACCATGTGCCCCTGTCACACAAAGTGTATGAATTCAATACTTGAGGCCAACTATTTTTTTTCTTCTTTTTTTAAATGCGGGGATTCTATAAGGGCTAATTTGATGAAT
>CABFKO010000135.1:0-20558 GCA_901766855.1 Panagrolaimus sp. ES5
AAAAAAAAACAAGTTAAAACTTTTTTTGCCATCGATCGTCAATGATTAATTGAAAGCTTTCAATTTTTCAAAAACGTTATAAAATTAATTTTTTTTATGCTTTTACTTTTTGGACTGTAAAAAAACTTATAAAAACAAAAACAAAGTTCTCTCTCTATTTTTCTTGGGTGGTAATTTATTATGCAAAAAATAAAAATGTTTCTTAATTTAACTTTTATTCCAGCTGATTTTCGTATACCCATAGTTTTTATTACCACGTAAGAATTAGTAAAAAAAAGGTTAACTTTGATCAAAGAATGCTATTTTTGAGACCTATAAAAAGCTAAAAATTGTTTTACATTTGCGTCATAGTTTATGAAAAACGAAATTTTTTTTAGAGTTTAGAATTTTTTGAAATAAGTTTTAAATTATAGTTTTATATACTTTATTGCTATATTATAGCATCATTTGGAAAATTAGTTGTTTTTATAAGCAATTTTGATTTAAATATTTGTTTAATTTCGAATCTCTTTGTAAAAACTTTTCAAAAATCTTTTAAAATTTATCACGTTTTATTAAACTTTTCAAATAATTTTTGATAAAATGCATTCGAACATGAACCAAAAATTGTTTAACACAAAAATTAATTAAAAGTTTGCAAAAAAACTGTCCTTCTTTTTGAGTTTTTTATATTTCGTGTTTTAGCAACACTAATCTCTCCCTTATTTTTTTAATTTTTTCCTTGAAAATAAAATTTTAATCTTGAAACGAAACGAAATTGTTTTGTTTTTTATTTTGAAAATGCGTGGTTTCAAAAATTTTAATATTAAAAAAAATCGAGGGTGGAAAAGCTTAACATTTTGAAGAATATATACAGAATGACAAAAACGGACATGTTTCTAACATTTGAAAAACATGTACGTTTGAAATTTGAAATTTAAAGGGTTTTTGTTTTGTCATTTTAAGTCATTCTTTTTTTGCTGACAGTTATCTTGAAAGATAATGACAGATTTCCACCACGGATATCTCTTTGTTTTTAAATCATGTTTTTAAAATAATGCATAATTTCAATAGATTTTTTTTGTTATTTTCTGTTTTTGTTGCAACACTTTTTTGCATCTGTAAACTCTTAAATTAAATCTTATCATGTTCTGACATCAAACTTTCAACTTTTTAAATTACTATCAAAAATGTTATACTTTTTTTTCTTCTTTATGTTAAAAGTTGTTGGCAAAGTTTTCACCATAAAAATCTTTGTTGTTGTTTTTCTTGATTGATTTGTTAATTAACTAAAAATTTTCGTCACTTTTGGGTTTTTAAGAAAAAAGTTTTGCAAAGCTTACGCTATTTTTTGCCTTTGACAGAGTTTCAATATTCGTGGTTCATCCCATTTTTTTATTTTCTTTCTTATTTTCATATTTTGCAATGTTTTTTTCTTAGTTCATTTTAAGCATAATATTTTTGATTAAAACCTTCTTCAAAAAATCCTTTAACCCATGTCCAATTTTCTATAAATTTTTAAACATGTTTTACCTCACCTCGTAGTAATTTTGTCACTCTAATTTATGGGAAAAATATCTGTAAAAATTTTATCAATTGCCTTGAAAGTAATTATTTATAGTTTAAATATATGTTTTCGTATTTTTTACGTATTTTTAAAATTATCATTTATTTGCAATGATGATTACAAAATTTTATTATTTTAAAATTAAGGTAAAAATATAAACCCAAAAGAAGCAAAAACGATCAATCTTGACGATCCTTATTCTTGTTGCCGGTACGGCCGGCGGCCTTATCATCGTCGTTGCTGCCATTTATCTTTATCGATTTTGTTCAAATCAGAAAGCTTCCGAAAAGTACTTCTATAATATTTCTTAAGCATGAAAGATTGATTTAATTTTTAGTGCAAAAAATTCACATAAACATTATCGTCATCCAAATATGACAACCCCAACAATTGCAACAAATCCACTTTATCAACATTTTGCACCAAATCATCAAATTGAAGATGAACAACAACAAAAAAGGTTAAATCTTTTTAATTTTATTAAAGTTACCGTAACCTGTTTAAATATTATAGCGTATTATTGGAGCTTGTAAATGATACAAAAAATATTGCTCAAGTTTTTCCATTAATGAATCAAAGTGGAAGTAGTAGTTTAAAGCCAGAACCTCATCAACCAATTTCACGAACACTTCCACCAATTCGACAACAACAGCAACAACAACAACAAAATATTGAAGAACAGCAATGTTTAATAAATAATAATTCTCAAAATTCACCAAGTCATAATATTTCTTACAGTACCTATGAATCAGATGGAAAAGAGAATCTTAGCGCAGCAGTTATTCGACATCCCCTTTCATTGAATGTTGCAAAATATGAAAGAAATCCAGCATACAATTCACGATCAGGTTCTTTTAATGTTCAATATCCTGTAACTCCAGCAGGAATTAATTCTCAACCAATTACTCCTTCATCACATTCTAAAGGTACTGTATTTGTGTTTATAAAAAGATCGAAAGTCAAAATTAAATTTATGCATTTTTGGAGTTTCTAATTTTGAAAAGCTACAGTAACTTTCTTTTTAACATTTTAACAATTATCTTTAGCCCCTGTCACCCCATTCCTCTCGGTTCAACCACAAGCTCCATATCGAGCAGTTTCCGCAGAACTTTTAGCACCACATGATGATTCCGATCTTCGAAGAAAATCGTTTGATAATCTTTCAAATGCATATCGAAGACCTCCAGGGCAGCAACGTCGTCTCCTTCCATCAACAGAACATTTGGAAAAGCAGAAATCCGAAGATGTAAGTTTTGTTTAAATTTAATCAAAAAAATATAAATTTATTTTAAAACATTTTATAAAAAATGAGATCAAACTCAAAAATGGCAAAGAAAAAAAACAACAGTCATGTTTTTTCTTTAATAAAATTAAAAAATGCAAAAAATTACAAAACGAAAACAATTCTTTGGGAAAAATATAGAAATTTTGATGAGATCGTCAAAAATCGCTGGGCGAAAACAAAAAAAAGACGATTGGGAAAAAAACAATAATAATAATCTTTGGAAAAAAATCTTTGATTTTATTCTTTAAAATATTTTTCAAAACATTTTTTAAAAATGCATCCAATTGCATCTGCAGCAGCTGTAACGTGATAATCGGTGGCACTTTTTGGGGATTCAATTTTATGCAAGCTTTGACAATGTGATTGCATTTCTTCTTCATCTTGAAAGATTGATTTGCATTTTTTGCATCTAAAATAACCATAAAATTATAATACTGCTAACCATAAAATTATAATATAATACTCAGTCTAAGGCTAGGTATACTGTAGTTTTAAAATACAAAACTAAAATACTGTAGATTTTAATATTAACTTACCGATAAACATGATGTGAAGACATATGTCGAGTTAAAATTTCTTTTGTTGCTTGAATATCTTTTTGACATACGGCACAATTAATATAGGTTTCATTACGGCTTTTTGCAATATTTATAACTTTTTGAATTGAATCAATGAAGCCAGTTCGTTGCTTTGTAATACCACCTCGAGGAAAGCATGTTGAAAGAAGTTCAGATAATTGTGTCATATTTCTTCGATCTTCATAACATGTACGATTTGATGGATGTGCAGATCCCATATGTTCAAACATTTGATGTAAATCTCCTGATGAAAAGCAGCATAATTTACAGATCAGCATTGAAGCATCTGCATGTGAAGCAATATGTGTTCGAACATTACTTTCAACATTTTTAACTATTTCATTACAAAGTGCACATTTTAACTTTTTTTCACGATTTCTTAAAAATTTCATTTTTCGATAAAATTCAATATGAGCTTTTCGCTGGGCCTTTGTCTTTGGGACGGGATCTCCAACAACATCAATAAATTCATCATGTTCTGTATCAGAAATGCTGCCACTTTCTGATCGTCGAGATGTTATTGAAGCTGGTTTTTCATTATTACTGTTGTTATCTATAAAATATATTTAATTTATTACATCATATTATTTTTTAAGAAAGGTATAAACACAAACCTGAGACAAAAGAAACAGCAGCAGCAGCCGTCGTTGATCCAATAGGAGCAACAATAATTGAAGAAGAAGAAGAAGTTGGAAGACAGCAATTATTTGTGATAAGCAGTGGTGAACATGATGCTGGAGTAGTTGTCAGGGAAGAGGATGGCGTTGTTGAGGTCAAAGGTGTTGTGCATGGCTTTTTTAATGGTGGAATTGTTTCCAATAATTCTTTAATTGTTAAAGCTTTTCTTTTATTGTCATTTGGTGAAGTTGATGGTGATGGAGTTGTTGGAGCTGTATTTGCAAAAGAAGTTTTAATTGGAAATTGTTGTTGTTGGAAAAATTGTGAAGTTGTTAAAATTGGAAGTTGTTGCTGCTGCTGTTGAATTGGTTGTTGTTGAATAAGTAATGGTGGTTGTTGTTGTTGTTGTTGAAGTGGTGGCGGCAAGGATAAAAATGGATTACATTGTTGCATATTTGCTGATAATAGCCATGTTTGATATAATGCTAGCATATCAGTTGGAAGCTGTTTTGTATTTGCAGTTTGAATCATTTGAAGTTGTTGAAGCTGTAAAATTTGATACAGCATGTGTTCTTGCTGCGATAAATTTGGTAACATTTTTGTATGAAAATAAAATATTTGGAAAATCAAAAAATAATAAAGCTTTTGAAATTCTTTTGATTACGGTAACAATAAAAATAATTTTATGAGAAAATGTGATAGAATAAAGTTATTATTTTTGAAATTTAGATTGTTCAGCATAAGGTCATGAATGTTCCTAAAAATAGAAAATTAAAATCACGTTGTTAAAAGCAGCTTTAAAAAAATAGAGTGATAAATGAAAAAAACACGCGATAAGGAATCGAAAAAAGCAAAACAAACAAATAACCAAAAAATTACGATAGTTAGCGTGTCAAGAGTCAATAATAGTTAGATAGTAAGTAGTAGGCGAGAAAAATAATGATGATGATGTAGAGGCAGGGAAAAATATCAGTCATGCTTTTAAAAAAGGATACGGTATCTTTATGAGGAATAATTTAATGCGGTAAAATTTAACAAAAATGCCAAAAAAGAATTTCCTTTTTATACTTTTTCTTTTTGCTCTTCGCTTCTCTCATCTTGAGAGACCACTCGTAGAAGCTCCGCCCATTCAAATAAAAATTTTTAAAATTAAAGTACTCTTTTTTTCTCGTTTTTCAAAGATTCATGTTTATCACATTGACCTAAAAACAGAAAAAAAAGGGTTCATGTTCCAATGTCAAAAAAATACAAACCAATTAGGTCGAATATTGAAAAATACATTTTTCTTTGCGCAAAAAGATTTTTTGCGAGAGAAACATTCATTGAGCAATCGTCTGGGAAAAAATAATAAGGTGAATTCCATCAAGATTGAAAAAAGGTAAAAAATTTTGATGCCTTTATATACTCCTTTTTTTTGAACAAACAAAGGTATACGAAGCTGCTTAAGAGAAAGAGATAAAACCTTTATCAATTTTTCTATTATAGATTGTTGTGAGTCCGTCATCGAGGGAAAAAAAAGTTAAAATGCCAACCATGAAAAAAAAGAGAAGATGTGGACGTTGATCATTCCGGTATAGAGAATGAAGGAAAGAAAGGACACATTTTTAGTTTTTTATCAGGCGCCAATTATTTTAGGTTAACTTTAAAAAGAGAGAGAGGCTTCACAAAAATGATATAGAAGAAAGCAAAAATGCTGCTGCTAATTATAAGACTTCTTTTTTTTTGAGAAATTAGAGAAAAGATGATGATGATGTTGATGAAAGAAGAGGTAAAAACAAAAAAAATATTTTATATGTTGATCACGTGTAACTCTAATAACTTTAAAACAAAACACTCAATAAAAATATCATAACATTCTCTTTCTTTTTTGTGATGATTTTAATCACTCTTTTTTTGTGATTAAAATCGAGGGACAAAAAAGTGGTATTTATACCCTTTTGATAAAAAGAAGAGAATTCTATTATTTTTTTGTTTTGGAGCCATTTGATCAAAAATAGAGTAAAGTATTAAAAAAATGTTAATTTACTTTTTTCTTCAATTGTGTTGCCTGTCTTTGTGCCTGCCTCATTGCCAAAAAAAATGACGAATAATAATATTGTTTTTATAAATTATTTATAAGGTGATCACAGTTTTTTTTGTTAAGGCATAAAAAAGAGATGAGATTAGCATCATAGATCGAGGAAGGTATTAATTTTCGTTAACGAAAACGACAACAATGAATTGGTCTTTTTAAGGCCAAATTTATGAAATTTTGATATTCCTTCTGATGTTGATATTGATGAAATGATGAGAGAATTAATATATATTTTATCAATAAATAATACATATATTATGCTTAGAAATTTGGTCTTTGTCATTTAAAATCCGATTAAAATCGCACAAAAAATTAGGGGTTTTAAACATAAAAAAATATGAAATAAATTTAAATAAATTTGGATTACGGTTTTTCTGGGAAAAATTGTGTTATAAAACTGCTATGAAAATATTGAGACAGTTTAAATTTTCAGCTATTGGTTGATTTTCAAGTTTCAGAATCATGTGCTACAGTAATTGGATGAAATTATTTTATTAAACTTTTGATGAGCTTTCGCTTTGAGACGCTCAAAATTAAAAAAAGTTTTCATTGTGAAACTAATAATGAGTTTTACAATGAAAATTATAATTAAACGTATACAAAGTCACATCCAATTTATACGTGCTTTTTGGAAGCAAACAAGTCTATCACGTCTTTTTAGCAACTTTGAAGCTAACAATTACATTATCGTCATTTTTGTACTTTGTCACTAACTTTCAAAAAAGGGTCAATTAAAAAAGTTTAAAAATTTACACCATCAAAAACGGAAATAAATAATTTTAAAAAGATATTAAAACAATTTTTAAGCATCACTAAAGAATTCTAAAAATTCTCTTCCATTATTGAAAGATACATGTATATTTATCCCCCCTCTTTTTTCACTTCCCCCACATTCAAAAACAAAAAAATCTTAAATAATGCTTTAGAACTTTTTCTTTTATATATCTATACTTTTTCAAGAACTTAAGTCAATACTTAAAAAAATGTTTTTACGTTTTATAAATCTTTCGTTTTTTATTTTCTTCTTGCTTTCAATTATTTGCACGTAAAAAAGAAAAGTTTTAAAATTTTTTGTTCAATGTTTTACTTGGCTTTAATCCAGTTGAGAGAGAGAAAATGAATGAGTTAGTTAAAGAGAGGTCCACAAAAATCAAGTTTAAAAAAGTATTTAATTTTATATGGGGACACAAAATAATGATCAAGATCGAAAATAACAAAGGGAGTTTAAGACAGAAACAACAAAAAAAATATTGACCGCATTCATTGATGTATGACATCAATTTAAGTTAATCAACATGGCTGTCAGGCAAGTAGTAGTAACTGGGAAGTATTGTTCTTCCGCACATTTGTACTTCCCAAAAAAATTAGAACATATATAATTTTTTTTTATAATTTTATAGAAAGGCTACAAAAAATCATGCATTTGCAAAATTTTTGGTGATGGTTGTTTTTAAGGTCGGAAAACATAAAAACTGGAATGTGTATTACTTTTTTTGACGTCCAAAAAAACTATTATTTTTTTTGTGTGAGTATATAAAAAACAGCTTTTTTTTGAATAATTACTGTTTTTTAACATCGACTGCGGTTAGTAAAACAAGAAATAATACAATTTCATCGACCATTGCTTATTCGTCATGAAAACTTGACCACCAAAAATAATAATAATTTTGAGAGGAAAAACTATATTTTTATATTACATTAACGGAAAAAATAAAAAAAGTAGGAAAAAGAGAAAATTGATGGACACTGTCCATTTAAAGTCCGTGTCTTCTTTTTCCTTCTATTTTTTCCGTGTATAATTTTTGGAGAGGAGAAAAACTAAAATTAAACTAAAAATGCGCCAGTCATTTGCCCGGCACAGGCTGCAGCTTCTCTCTTTCTTGCCTCATCATTCTCGAACAACAACATCATCATCATCATGATGAAAAAAAGGGAAAAGAGAAAGGTGTATAATTTTTATGCAAATGAGCTGTACGATTTTTTCTCATTCTCTCTCTTTTTAAAGTTTTTAGGCAAAATATAGGATACTACCAAGAAATAAAATCACGTGAAAAATAATTTTGTACAAAAAAAAGAGAGATCAAAAAAGCAGCAGCGAGGATGGGTATTTAAAAGGGAGTCAAAATTCAACACAGAGATTCAGATAGAAAGATAAAGAGAGAGAGAGAGGGTGGAAAAAAAAGTCACGGTCAAATTTATGTATAATTTTTTAAAAATGATTTGTGTAAACAAATGTTAAAAGAACGAAGAAGAAAATTTTTTAATTGTTTTAAAAATTTAATTTATAAAATTTCTTTAAAAGCTAATTAAACAATTATTTTTTTTGAAACAATTTTTGTGTATGTTTAAACACACACACTTTTTTAAACATTGAAACACAAAAATGAGGGCAGATTAAAAAAAAGAAACAATAAAAAAAGAGGGCTTGAACTTTTGACTCTTTAAATAAATAAATCGCACATCATCTGTCCCTTAGTTATGCACATACACGTGTAATAATATTATGGTAAAAATTAGAAGAATAAAAAGCCATTCAAAAACTCCCAAAAATTTCATTCATTAACCTTTTTTAAAAATCCTACCTTGAAAAAAAAAATAACGGAAATAAATGGAACGTAAAAAAATTGTGGCGCAACAATAAAATTCTCGACGTCTCACTTTTTTTTATATTTTCTTTCTTTCCTTTATATACTTTTTTAAAAACGCTGCT
This sequence comes from Panagrolaimus sp. ES5, assembly GCA_901766855.1. NCBI lineage: Eukaryota > Metazoa > Nematoda > Chromadorea > Rhabditida > Panagrolaimidae > Panagrolaimus > Panagrolaimus sp. ES5. The sequence continues at coordinate 8,812 of CABFKO010000135.1, forward strand.
GATGTTTGAAACATGTTTGAACAGTTTAAAAAACATAAAAAAAGACAATATAAATTTGAAGAAAGAAAGAATGAAAAATTTGGGATAATGAACTGATTAAAGAGAAAAGCAATGACCTTGAAAAATTGATAAATTCTTTCAAATTTTTTAAATCAAACATTGCTTTTTTAAAGCATTGTTTTTATCAAAGCATCGGCGGCGGCAAAAAAAGGCTTACAAAAAATTAGCCATACTTTTTTTTTCGAACTTTCAAGTGATGACTTATTTTTTTGCTATTTCCGCTGCCTTTCTTTTTGAACGTTAAAAAACAACGGGAGCAAAAAAGTGATTCACAGAAAAAGAACTGTCTTGCCGATGTTGAGAATTTTGTTTTTATACTAAAAATTTTCTTAGTCTAAAAAAGAAGAAAAATAAATCATCGTAGGTGGAGAAATATTTTAAGATGATGATAAATGGGTATAAAAATAGTGATTGATAAAGATCGAAGATTTAAAAATTTTGTAGAAAAAAATATATACAAAAACAATTCATTGAAAAGAAAAGATGGTGACGTAAAAAAAATTTTAGGATCATTTTAGGATAGTTTTGAAAAGCAAAATTGCAGACAGTAATTAAAATTTAGCAGACATGATAGCTTTTAGACTACTGTCATTGTTTAATCGAAAATAAATTTCCCAGATATGTTTCATAAAGTGTTTTGCTTTAAAACAGTACTATCATGTTTTTGTTATTTTTTACGTTTTTCACTGCCCGTTGTTTGATGTTTTAAAAAATTTTTTATACAATAGAAATTTAATGTCTACAAAATATTATTTAATATATTTTTGATTTTTTTAAAAGCATATTTCATCCTTATTTTTTTTCCTGGATCGCTTCCAATTTTTTCTTATTAACGCAAACGCAATAGTTCATTCATGTTTCATCAGCTTTAAAAAGAAAGAAGAAGGAGACGTGATTGTTGCAGTTTGCTTCGTTGTCAAAAGTTTTTTTGTTTCCTTCCTTCCACCTTCTTCTATCAAAAAAGTGGGAAAAAATACAGCTGATAAAAATTTGAGAAAAGAGAGCCCAAAAAAAGAAAGAAACTTGCAAAGTTTAACAAAACATTTTCAGTTTTCATTGTTTATTTTATCTTTCGTGGTTTTTCTTTCTTTTTACGGACTATAAAGTTCCCTTTTTTGCAAATCTTTGATTTTTCATAGGTCATAAATGGCGCAGCAGCAGAGTCGAAAAAATGGGAAAAACTCGAGAAAAAGATTTTCAACACACCCAATTTTTAGTTTTGCGTCATTGAATGCATTTGTTTGAAAATGATTACGGTATCAGTGAAGAAAACGAGATATAAATTTTACGGGGTGGAAGAACAAAAGCTGCAGCAGAAAAAATGTCTATGTTTTTGTGAAAAAAATGGAAGAAGAATTTTGTTGATGGTCAATTTTTTTCAGGGATGGGAAAAAAATGATAAAAAGCAATCAAAACACATTTTGAAAAAAATATGTTTAAAATGACAGCTTGAAAATTATTTGAGGGGGGCATTTTCTGAAATATAAACATTGATGAGTCCATCCATTTTTGGGATGAATCATTTTATTTTCACATTCTTCTTCTTCTTCAATTTTTGCCAGACAATACTTTATTTTATGTTTTCCCGATCGACAAAAACAGCAATGCTGACGTTGCAAATCGGGAATAAAGCTTTTGAAATATATATGCTATCGAGAAAAAAAAAACAAATCTTTAAGCTTTCGCAAAAAAAGCTTTTAAAAACGAAAAAAGAATATTACAATTTTTAAGCTGGGATTTTTTATTTTTGCTATCACAATCAAATCCAAGAAGATAAGGGGATTATATTTATCTGCAAACTATTGATTAAAAGTTGATAAGCTAAAATGATAACCATACTTAAAATTATATAATTGCTATTTGAAATGAGGTGCTCATTTGATAGCGTGAGAAAAAATTAAAAAACTACGCCTAAAAAAGTAGTTAAATATTTGGAACATTTTAGATAAATAAATGCAATTAGACCTTTCTTTTAAGAAAGACAATAAAAATTTGTAATAATTAAAAGCTTATCAATCATCATCCATTTTTTAAATTGTTTTGTTTGTAGTATAATAAAAAAAAGCATTGTTCAAGAACATATTTGACGTCGAACACTAATTTGACACTAATTTTATGTCTTTCTTTAAAAACAAAACAAAAACACTCTTCTTTTTTTGCAAGGATCAGTTTTTTTTTGTGTGTGTGACAATGACGTAATTTTAAAATTTCCGTTCTTAACTCAGAAAAAAAAACAATGACAATTTTTTTGAAAATTCCATTCAACAACAAAGCACATAGAGCACATAAACAGCAGCAGCAAAAAATTTGCGGTAATAAAAAAAATTGAAATCACAAAAAATAAAATGCGTATAAAAAAGGTTCAAAGTTGGTGTAAAGTTCAGGGTTGTAACAACAAAAACAAAAAAAGGACAATGATCCTGTTAGACAAATAATTTTATAATGATCATATAGTCCAAAAACAAAAACGAAAAATTGGTGGTAGAAAAAAAAGATAGATAAAAACAGTAATTGATTTTTTGTGCGTAAAATTATGTTTTAACAAACTTCGAAAAAAATTATTAAAATCATGGAGACATTGTACTACAGGGATACTGTAATAAATAATGTCAAAAATCACTAATTTTTTAAAAATTACACTATAAAAAAAGGTGAAACAAAATTTTACTTTTTTTAATGACGCATAAATTTAAAACAGGTGAAATTTTAGTTCCACGAAACTACGGTAGCTTTAAAGTCTGTGTAACTTTAACACGAATAACCAAAAACAAAATGGAATAATTTAATTACGTTTCAACTAAAACATATTTAAATGACAAATTTATGTGGTTAGGAAGTGCATATTTATATAGTACAAGAAATTGAGGATATGTGTTAATAGCAGCTGTTGTTGAATAAGTTTTTAAAGTTATTATCAAAGGAAAACATAAAAAACGAACAGATTTTTTGGAACAGATGCGAGCAGCTTAGATTTGTTTTACTTCCGTTAAAGCGTAGGCAGAATGAATGAATGACATGGCATTTACATTCTCGAAAAGTTTTATTTCGTTTTTTAAAATTGATGGCAAAAATCAGCTAAAAAATATTAGCTGATTTTAAAACGGAATGCATATCACTAAGCAACTGCCACACGAGATACAGAAAAAAAATGGGGGAGGGGGGAGGAAAAGCGGAGAATTAAGATAAAAAATAAATTCAATCTGGAAGGAACAAATTAATAAATAAATGTTTGGCATTTCAAATATAAAAAATGGAGTCAAAACTATTTTTTACAAAAAAGTCAGAGTTAACTTGGATATTGAAAAACATTTTAAAATTTGCGGCAAAAAAACTGATCGATTGGCATCTATGCCTTTCTCTTTTTCCCTTCCTTCATTTGCATATCTTTTTTATGCAACCAAAAAGTATACGGCAGTGTCGTTGGCAACAAACCATTGATTTATTCTAATCTGGAACAAGAATTTTTAACGACATCGACTTTTTCAATTTTTGCACAAAACCAAAAAGAATGACCTTTTACTTCGCGCAGCAACATACATCTTTCTTTTGGCAAAAGAAAAAGATCATTTTTGGCGGCAAAAAAATGAACACTTTTAGAGTTTCCTTTTGTCTAGTCATTCAAAAAAAAATCAGTGTTTCAATTCCGTCATCATTTTTAGGCCAAAAAAATGCACACTTTTTTGTCTAGACACACAGACGAAAAAGTTAAAACGTTTGATGTAAAACAAATATTCCCCATTTATTTATTATTTGCAAAAACTTTTTTTTCCTTTCTTTTGTGTCCCATCTTTTTTTGCCTCATTTTTTGGGAGTTTCGAAATATCCGAGGACCGACCCGAGAGAGAGACAATGGTTTATTTAAAGGGCAGCAGTCAAAAGTTGAATGCCTCCTCCCTCTCTAAAAAACCAAAAAAACGAGGTTTAACCTTGATAAAAATAAAAAAAAGAAGGTCGACGACGTCAAAAAAGGCTCAAGTTAGCAGCAGCACAAAGTCACGGACACAAAAAAACTTTAAAGTGAGGAAAATTTTAAAACTTTGTTGATTTTTTTTGCTCTTTATCTATGAATTTTCAAATTTAAACAACAAATATTCTTAAGTACACGACAACACAAAAACCACCACCATCGATGTTAATGATGACGATGATATTTCAAAATTATTTGATGACGAAAGCATTGACTTGACTTTCTTGACTTACTTTAACTCATTTTATTTGTATCCGGTCTCTTTTCTTTTCTATTCAAGATTCAAAAATGATGCTTACTCATTCTTAAAGATCTTCTCTATTTTTTTAAAGCAAAAGCATTTTCGAGAAAATTTTAACTTTTGCGATCAAAAATTTTTTGAACAATAAATTTTTGCAAGATAATCCTTTTTCTTTCTTTCTTTTCTTTCACCCATTTTTTAAAGTTAAATTAAAAAACAAATACGGAAGAAATTATGATGAAATAAATAAATGTAATTTAATAGGCCTTAAAAAAAGGAGGAGAGATGATGCATTTTTTAAAAAGCATACATTATTATGGTTGCTTCAAAATTCACTAAAAAAATGAGTTATTTTTTAAAAGGCTGGGCAGAAACTATTACGTAGGAGTTTAAAAATGGTCAAATAATTAATTGTTTATCTTTATATTTTGACATTTTGGCTAGTCATTATTCAAATATACAAAAAAAGTTGATGGCGGAAATTGCAAGTAAAAAAGTGGAAAGTTTAAATAAAAAAGATGAAAAATTTTGTTGAGGGAGTGCTTTCTTCCTCCGTTTAATGGTAAAAAAATGAATTGAAATTTATTTGATTAAAAAAGGGTTAGAAATCTAACGCAGTCATTTATGACTAAATTTGAGGAGATCGAGATTCTTTTATTAAGGCACAAATAATTGGAAATCACATTTTTTGCAAATGCTCTTATCATAGCTACCGTAATCAATCAGCTGATGGGTACAGAGAAATGAAAAAAAAAATCAAGCAAAAACAAAAAAATTATTACATTTTTATACAAAAAGAATCAAAACAAATTCCCAAAAAAATAATTTGTTATTGTAAAAAATGTTCAAAACAAAATTCCAAAAATCTTTTCTTTTTACAAATTTTTGGGAATTTTTAAATTAAAGAAATAACAAGAGTTTTATCATTATTTTTTCCTTCGTTAAATTTGCGCTTCTTAAAAAATAATTTGTTTGCTCAAAAACTTTGTGTTTTGTTCTTTAATTTTTATTTTTCTTCAAACAAAAAACGTGTAATTTTCTGATTTACAAAAAGATAAATTAACTTTAAGCTTCTTTCATTAAAACTCTTGAAAAATTTGAAATTTTGTGGCTAATTCAAAATCTTAAATTTAAAAACATAAAAAAATAAAACAAAATTCGATCTTTTAAATGGATTAAATTTGTAAAGCAAATAAAAATGATGTATTTTATTTTAATATATTTTAGATTACAACAAGATATGATGTTCCACAAATTGTTGCCCCACATAATGATGAAGATGAAGTGGCACCGCCATTACCCAGGAGAAGGGCATCATTCTTGCCAAGATCCGAAGCCATTGAAACTCCATATCCGAGAAAACAAAATTCATCTCCATTGCCCCAACATAAAATATATGAAAGAGGACACATTTATTCAAGAAGTTGGAATGCAGAATTTTATGATGAAAATGAAGATCGAGAATATCGGCAAAGATATGCTGAAGAGCTAAGGATTGAAGATCCAAGAAGATATTATCATTCGGTAAGGGATTTTTGAAGAAATAATAAAAAAACATACAATTTTCAAACAATATTTCGTTTTGTTGTAAAAAAACTCTAAAAAAATAATTAAAATTATTGTTTGAAAGTTTTTTTTGCATGAACCTTAACTTTTAAAATTTCTAAATAATTATTTTTCAGGGAGGAGGAGGTCAAAGTCATCCAAAATTTCCATCTGTTCCACCTCCACCATTTCCAGCACCACCGCCAGTCCCTTCACACATGCTTGTACCACCACAAATAACTTTTACGCGGCAAACAAAAAGTTTTGATTCTCCAAATATTACGCCAACAACAGGATTTGATCCACATTCTTCAACAACGCTTATTTCACCTTCATCTCCTTCAAGATATCCATCACTTGAACGTCGATCTTTTAGTGAACGTGAACGGCAACAATCAATAAATTCTTTACGTCGACAACCATCAAATATAATTATTCAACCAGCTTCAGAAGTATCACGGGAATGTCAAGGTTTATGGCAAGCAAGAAATGTTTTGGAATCACATAAAATTTTTATTCCACAACAAAATAATAATAATAATATTTCCACGGATTTATCCGATGATGGACCAACCTCAGCAGTTTCAACCAGCTTTGAATCAAATACAGAATCCTTACATTTGGGAGATTCAAAAAAGAAGAATCAAAGCCCGAAAAATAAACATCCGCCATTGTTAGATCTTCCAAGGCAATCCTCAAATGCTGATGCAAAACGGCAAAAATATCGTAGTCTTTTGGCATATCGGCAACTTCAAAGAACTTGCCCTGAAAATAGTAGCTTCGATTCAGCGGCAAGTGATTCAACCTCGAAATTTGGGTCTTCTTTGGATAGCGCAAATTCAGAGGAATCTCAAAAGCATAAACCTAAAGGACCGAGATATCGGTAAGTGGATATTGAAAGTAATTATTAATAATATTATTGTAACAAATTTTAGAAGTATGATGCATTTAACTCGAAAACCAACAACAAATTTACAAAAAACTATAGCTAAAAGAACATTTTCAGCAAAATATATTGCAACGAAATCTTTGATTCGACCATTTTTTCATCAAGGTATACTGTAGCTTTTAAAAATTTCAACACGAATAAACAAGGAATTGTTAAAGCTGATTTTTAATACTTTTTCAATTTAATACAACTGTATTTTTATGCAAATTTTAACAACTTTTCCATTTTTCAGGTGCTTCATGTGAAATACAACGTGATTATTCAGTTGACATCAAATCAGATTCACTTTTTCGTGATTTTGTTCGAGTTGATCCAAGATTTGAATATCCAAAAATTAAAAAGCAACAGCAGCAACCTCAAACAATTCCAATTGATTATCCACAAGGATTTAAGCCAGCACCTCGACGAAGAAGTTCACAAATTATGTTAGCAATGGCACAATATCGATCAGCGGACAATGCCACAACATTTCAATATCCACAATTATCACACGTAAATTTACCAAATTTAAGATTTCCTCCAACTCGCCCACCCTTTTAAATTCACATTGAATACCCAACATTTTTATGCAAATTTGTAAATGAAGATTTGAAGAGGTTGAAAACAAAAACAGTGCCGACTTCTTCTCCTGCTGCTGCATCTGCTGCTGCTGGAGGAGGAGGAGGTGCTGAAATAATCAAGGGTTCTTATCATAATATTTATCATTCAAAGCCATATTAAATTTCTCTGTGTTTTTGTTAATTAAAAAAAATAATAATTTTTGAAAAATTATGCTTTTTATTATTATTTTTTGTTTTTTTCATCAATAGCTTCCAATTATTTTACAGTATCTTTTATTTAATTTTTTTTATTTGTAAATTTTTTTTCAACGTTATTAATAACTATCGTATACCAATTTTGCATTTGCATAAACAATCTTTATTTTTTAAAACTTATTTGAAGTTATTTTTATTGTAAAAAATGCTCGGAAATAAAAAAATAAAATAAACATAAAAAATGTGTATAATTTTTGAAATAAATTAATCAATGCTGATACGAAAATTAATGTTGATGAGGTTGATTAAGTAACGGTGCCTGATAATTTGATGATGATGAATGTGGATATTCAGGTGGAGATTCAATCTGCAAAATATTCCAAAAATTATTAAAATAAAAACCAGGTAATGATATCTAATAATAAAAATATAGATTCAATATTTAAATTTTTTATACAACTACCACCATTACAAAATTACAGTATTCCACTTAGCCTTGCCTTTAAGTTTTAATTATTTTTTAAATTAAATAATTTAAGTCAGAGCAAAAAGGTCATCTTTTGATATAGCTTTTGGTGGTGTTGGAAATTGTTGCCCATTAATTTGTAATCTCTCAAATTCATTTTCTAATGAAAATAACCGTTCTAAGATTCCTGCCGCCGTTGAAGAGGCTGACGAAGTGATTACCTTTTGTTCAGGATGATTTCGTTGCATCATTGACATAAATGAACTCATTAAGTCAATGGGAAATGGAAAGATTACTGTAGAATTATGTTCTGCACTAATTGTGCTTAAAGTTTGCAAATATCGAAGTTGAATTGCTGCTGGATTATCTGATAATGCAACGGCAGCTTCTCGAAGAGCTTTGGAGGCTTCAAATTCACCATTTGCAGCAATAACCTATACAACATGTTATAATTTAAAATAAATTTGCATATTTTTTCTACAGTACCTTTGCTTTAGCTTCTCGCTGTGCTTCAGCTTCTGCTGCTAAAGCACGTTGAAGAGATTTTGGAATTCGAACATCCTTAATTTCGACTCGCTCCACACAGACACCCCAACTTGTCGTGGCTTCTAAAAGGCATTTTTCTAATAAATCAGAAATGTGCTCCCGATCGGCTAAAAGTTGTGCCAAAGTTTTTGTTCCCAAAATATTTCTTAAAGTTGTTTGGGCAAGAAGTTGGGTTGAAACTGCAACATTTTCAACATTTGTTATTGAAGCTGTGGCATCTCGGATTCGATAATACACAACTGCATCAACTTCTACCGTAACCGAATCCATTGTTAAAATCTAAACTTATTCAAATTAATTAATATTGTTAAAAATACAACTTGCTTCTTGTGGTGGAACTTGAAAACTAACAACTCGAAGATCCACTTGTCGATATGTATCAATGCAAGGAAGGATAAAGAAAAGTCCAGGACCACGAGCTCCACCAGGTAGCAATCTTCCGAGTCGAAAAATTACTGCTCTTTCATATTCTTGGACAATCTATAAATTTTACAACTGTTTGAAAAAATTTATTAAATCATTTTTAACAACCTTAATATTTGTGCACAATGCAACAGGAAAAAAGATGATTGATAAAAGATATGATAAACCAATTAAAAAATAATGGCATATACCATATTCATCTGCATGTGTTACAGCTCTATCATCTTTTATATCAACTGATACTGATGACATGTTTCGCAAACTAAAATTTGAATTTTAAAAAGTTGAAGAAAATATTATTAAAACAAAAACGCGCAAAAAAAGTGTTTTGAATCATTCTAAATTAAATGTTTATGTTAAATGCTGAAAATGACTTTTTACTTACAAAAAAATATTGCTTACGGCAAAGACGGTGAAGCAAAAATTGCTTTCTGACTTAACTCCAAAAAAGTTATTTTAAAAGGTCATTTTTAAATGACAAATTAATGCTAAAACTGTTAAATAAATGTCACCATTATTTAAGACTTTTTAAAACACCCCCAAATTAATGGCCTTTAAAAAGAAGTTATTGCAAGAAAAAAGTGGCACCTGCATATTTTTTTAATTTTATTTCAAGTTTCCAAATTTAAAGGTTAACTTCCAACTTTATTGTAGCTTAAAATAATGTTTTAAAAAAGAAAGTGAAAATCAATTTTGGAAAAAATGGGATTATTTTTATCAAACAACAAAAAGTAGAACACTAAAATATCATATTTTCTGAAGAGAAAGACCAGCTGATTTTCAAAAAAGTGCAATCAAATAATGACGGAATAAAAAAAAAGTTTTTGTGATTTTTTTGCGAAAGGAAATGAATCATTTTTATACAAAAAAAAGAGAAAGTAACGAACGTCCCCTCTCTTTTTTCTTTTATTTATTTGCTGCAAAAACAATGCTGATCGGACATTCATCACATTACATTAAATTACAGATACACACACACACACTGTGCGATCACATTCAACACTATTTTTTTTGCCATTTTGACCCTAAACTTTTTCAGCAAAGGTGCAATGCGTAAAAGTTGACCGTTGTTTTGGCATGTTTTAAAAAAGAAAGAAAACTTTTGCAGAAGAATTTAATGATGCACTTGAAAAAAAACCTTTTTTTTGGAAGAAAACAAAAACAAGAAAAACATGTTTCTTCAAAAATTTTAGAGAACAATAATATAATAATTGCTGTAACGGATATCACTTTCTTTTTGATTTGCATAAAATTTGAAAACATATAATTTAAGAATTGCAACATTTTTCAAGTTCTCTGCATTTTAAAGCAAGAAGATTGACTTTCATTGAATTCAAAAATTTGGGATAGATTCCTTTTAAAATAATCACAAATTAAATCCGTTACAGTAATTTAGCAGTTTATTTTTGTAGCTAAAAATAAACATGACTTTTCATTGCACATGTTTCAGTTATATATTTATATCAATCAAAAATAAGATAATACAACATTTTTTTATTTACTGCTGCTGCTTCTTGACGTTCTTTTTACGTCAAAACTTTTGTTGCTTGATCTTAGAATAGAAATGATATTTTGAAACATATCTACGTATTACTTTTTGGGCTGTTAGAGGAAAAAAGCTGGTGCTAGATGCGTCATCAAAGAAAAAAGCGCAGCAGCAAATTGGCGCTCCTATTTTTTAAAGCTTTTTTTTTTAAATGTTTACACGTGCGAATTTTTGAAAAAAATGACTATGATACATTAAGGTGAAAATTAAAAAAAATTTGTTTTTTGCATTCAAAAAACTTTTCATATAAAAAATTGCATTGTTTACATTTTTTGCGCCAAAAAAGTGCAAAAACGAAAGGTAACAAACTTGTTGCACTCTTAATTTCATTGTCATTTATTAAGTTAGAAAAAGAAATTCGCCCAAAAAATTCAGGTTTTGTAACGTTTGTAGTCTTACAATTACACTTTGCATTCTTCTTTTTTTTCACTGAAAATTCGTCAAATGAACTTGTGATAACAGTTTTTAAGATCAAAACAGGAAGTGTAAAAATTATGCATACAAAAAACGTAAAATCAAAAAATACAATTATCATTTTTTAAAATTGCTTTGCAAAAATAAAAAGTGCAAGTTTTACAAATAAAAAATGGGCTATAACAAAAAAATAGCTTTATAAATGTTGCTAAATTTTATTAACAACTACTAAAATTTTATTTAATTAAATCACCCTTTGTTCGCTCAAATCTATTTAGCCACATTTCAACAGATGGATGATTTTCAACTCGATGTAATGGTAGCCTATTAAATGTTTTTAATCTTTTAGCTGTTAAATAACCATATTTTTTTAATTTAAGTGAAAGTAACACAAAAAAAAACTGAAATTTTATCTTAAATTTTATTTACTTGTTTCATATAAGGTTAGATTTTATTAAAAAACTTACACAAAGCTTTTTACATTTTTTACTACAGTAATATTTATTTTTAAAGTCAATATTGCAAACAAAATTTTACAGTGAATTACAGTAACCCAACTTTAGATTAATGATTTTGAGCAAATATTTTTTGCAAGTGGCACTTCAAAATCGAGAAAATATTAAAACTGTTTGTTATTTTTTAATGTAATTATTTAGCTGCACCCTTCAAAGCAGTTTAAAAAGAAATATTATAGAGAAACTTATATATAGTAGCAGCAAAGACACGAAACCAAAAAGGCATTAGTCACACAATCGCAAAATTGCATGAGACATGTGAACCATTTTTTTCACAAATAATCCGTAAAAGAAGTTGAATTAAATTATTATATATTTAT